>PKMM01015942.1:698569-902861 GCA_002933915.1 Eutrema heterophyllum | reverse complement strand
GTAATTTGTTTTTTTGTAATTTCTAATAATTTCTAAAACATTTTGTAATATTTTTAAATATTAATTTATAATATTTTAAAAAAAATATTAAGATTTTAAATATTAATTTATAATTTTAATTATAAATTAATAATTAAAAAAATATTTAATAAACAAAATAAAAATGATTTAATAAATATTACAAAAAAATTATTTATAAAATCCGTCGGAAAACCGTCGGTATTTATGCCCTCGGAAATCCGTCGGAATACTCACAGACGGAATATTCTTCGGAAATCCGTCGGAAAGCAAACAGACGGACAATTCCTCGGAAATTCGTCGGAATATTCCCCGACGGATTTGCCCTCGGAAATCCGTCAGAATACTCACAGACGGAATATTCCTCGGAAATAAAACCGACGGAATATTCCCTTGGAAATCCGTCGGAATATTCCCCGACGGATTTGCCCTCGGAAATCCATCGGTTATAATTTCCCTCGGAAATTTCCGAGGGATTTCCGACGGATTTCTATTTCCGAGGAGATAGATCCGACGGATTCGGCCGTCCGAAATCCGTTGTTTTCTTGTAGTGTTAGTTGTAATGAGTATTCATAGATTTAAGAAATCAGATTACAAATCAACACCAAATATAAGCTTATACAAATTACAAATATAGAATGGTAATTCATATGTTTCTGGGAAGGAAAATCATCCATTATGTTTCTTCGAGAAATATAATCACGGGACCTCATTTGCTATTAGGTCAAAAGGGAAAAAATTATTGATTACGAATCTTGATATGTACATTTCAGTGACGAAATTAAACATCTGTAACGCATCAACACTTTGAGCTAAACACTTTTATCCTAAAAGTCTCTCTCATATATTTCCTTGATCAACAAAAGGTTCGATTCTTGGAGGTGGAAAAATATTAGATTTTTCAAACAATTAAAACGACGTCGTTTTAGTAAGGTGATACCGTGTGATGCCAACTCGTCTTCCGTCATGTCTCGTCATCGTTTTTTAACAGTTGACTAACTTCATTAATAGTCAAGGCAGATTTTAGGTCATATTCGATAGTTGGGGTAGAGAATTTGATTTTTGTTGTCGTTTAGGTAGGAAATGACACTCTATTTTAGTTCGGGTTTTTTTGGCACACCGATTTTAGTTCGGGTTGGTTTTGACCCATAGCGGCGTTAATTTATATAAGGAAGTAACATTGAAAAAGTAAAGTAATAGAAAAAAAATAAAAACTACTCCTACCAAATAAAATAATAAAAAAGGGGAAACAATGGATAATAGCCAAAGTTGAAGATCGCAACAAATTGAATGCAAAATTGAGATGGATACTCTATTTGCGAGTATATTTCCGGGAGAAAAGAAGTGTCTAATTTTATTTTTGTTGTTTTATTTTATAGTATTGTTTTATCTTATGTGTTCTTGATGTCCTTTGATAACCCATCAAAGTACATCCATCTAAATTTGATAACCCACATTATTATGACTCATATAATTTGATTTGTAAGTCAAACACTCGTTGTGGCAGAGAACTGGCAACCACAGTTCTTTGATGCAGAGAATAGGCAACCTCTGCTCGTGGAGGCAGAGAACTGGCAAGCTCTGCTTTTTGGTGCAGAGAATAGGCAACCTCTGCTCGTTGAGGTAGAGACTTGGCAACCTCTGCTATTATCGACTATATGCCAAGTATTTTATTGGTATTGTAATTCTCCTAAATATAGGCTGTTTTTCCTCTGTCTTTCGACTGCTTTGGTAACAGAGAAATGTCAGACTCTTCTTCACTTTCTTGAACTCTGCCTATGTTTTGGCAGAGGATAAATGCGGCGAGTCCATAATGCTAGAGTTAAGGGAGATAAGGCAGTGCGAAAGCAGAGTCCAATGGAATATAAAATTTCAAATCTTATAATTTATCACTGAATCAAAATCATTACGCTTTTGGCAATGGACGATTCTCGAGAAATTATATTTCGTATCTTTTTTGAGATACAGAGCAAGTGTCAGAGGTTGCAGACCTTTCACATCTTTCAATCTCGGCCGTTTATCTCATCTATGGTATTTACGATTACGAGTAAAGTGATGAGAGTTGATGATGAGACAAATAGAAAAATAGCAGTTGATGTAGCTGCGTACACGTGTACCACATGCGCAAAGATAGAACACATGCGTATCCATGCTCATATGTGTACGCATTTTAATGGATATGCATGCGTAGCCACGCGCATATGAACTTTTAGAGGGATGGTTTATGGTTAACATGGATCAATTATGAACTTTTTAATTGCTAATTACACAACGTATTATAAGATTTGAATTTCCAGTCAGTCAATAACGTAATAGCCCAATGAAGCTCCAGTCAGTCAATTTGTTGTAAATTTTTGAAGGAAATATCTTTTGAACCATGGAATAATTTCATCTTCTTTTAACTTTGTCGTTGTTGGGTTCCCATTCAACTCTTTTATTTCAAGTTGTATAGACCGTCAAGGTCTTCGTAGTGAATAAAATAGAAGCAGCTGAGAATTAAACGCATATAACTTGTAATAGCAGTTGGTAAATGTGAATTAAATGCAAACAATGCATGTAAAGAATTAAATGCATACACCTTGTAGAAGTTAGTAAATATGAACTAAAGAGCTGAGGTTGCCAGTTCTCTGCCTTTCGAGAAATTAATTCACATCTCACAACTGATTTAATATATAAATTAAAAACAATTCAGCCAATGATGAAAAAAACCTGCAAATTATAATTGGTCACACAATATCCAATAAATGTAAAAGTTATCTAGAAATATAAAACAACTTATATTGTGAAACAAGAAAAAAACTCCAAAACAACTTATATATTGAAACAGATGGAGTATTCTTTTTTAAGATTTTTAAAATGGAGTGCATGGGAACAAGCACATGACGTAAATTTTAAAAAGGAAAACTAAAAGACACGTTGTAATAAATTGGGAAAATAGAAGTGATTTGAGTAGAGGATTCAAAATAAAATGGAGTCCAGGGTGTACATACACACATAACATTTGAAAGAGTAAAAATAAACCTAAAATTTGTAATGGCGAGTACAATAACAATCGACATGATGACCATCATCGTAGAACACGTTGCAGAGGGAGGCTTCCGGAACCTAGCACCACTCATTCTCGCCGGCAAAGGTGGTCTAAGCTTTGTGGAGACCCAACAGTTTTACATAAGGCTAACTTGGATGAGATGTACGGGAATGGGGAGATGGTGCGCTGTGAGTCACCGTTCCGACCTTTCTTCAAAAAGTGTATCGCTGCAGGCAACAAGACAGCACTAGTGCTGGAAGGGATTCGAAAAGCATTCGTAGAAGGCGAAGTGTTAGCGGGCATTGAGATGGTTCGACAAGGAGACATGGGGAAGAGTGAAACTGTGTACGCATTAGGAATGCTACATATATGCAGCAGAGATTTTTCGGAAGGATATAAAACTTTGAAGAAGCTTAAGTGGTGGGACAACATGGCGACAGCAATCGCCGTAGCTGATCTGGTGCATCTTACCATAGTGGGTATGAGTCCAAGACGAAGCCGAGCTTTTGCATGGCTTATCGAATTTCCCATCCCCGGATGCACCTGCGAGCCTGAGGAGATGGGTAAATGTCCCAAGTGTTATGTTATTTGGTATATGTTGGATTTATTCGAATTATCTTAAAATGTGTATGCTTGTGGATGGTTTGCTGGTGGTTAAGGGTTGTATGACGGAATTATGATGATATAAGTGACTTATGTTGGAAATTGTTAGATTGTTTAGCATAAAAGGCTTATGGCAGACTCTGCTTTACTTTCTTGAACTCTGCCTTTATTTTGCGGCGAGTCCATAATGCTAGAGTTAAGGGATATAAGGCAAAGTTAAAGCAGAGTCCAATGAAGTCTAAATTTTAAATCTTATATATAAATTATCACTGAATCGAATTGATTAAAAAACTATATTTTCAGCTTTGAGCATGTTAGGAAAATTTTGATTTAATATAATAATTCATGTTTACAGCTAAATGCAATTTGAAAAGTTCTTAATTGGTTTCAGCAGAGTATAAGAGATTTTTTTTCTCCCACATCAACTCTGCTTTTTTTTATTTGTCTCATCATCTACTCTCATCACTAAAGTCGTAAACTATAGACGAGATTAAAGGATGTGAAAGGGCTGTTGCGACCTCTGATTGACTTGCTCTGTATCTCGAGAAAAAAATACGAAATCATTATACTTTTGGCAATGGACGATTCTAGAAAAAAAATACGAAATAGTAATAAAGATGTGAAACGTCTGCGATTTTGTAAAATATTTTTGGACAAACTACACATAAAAGATAGTAGACACATTGACATTACATTCTTAGTAGTTTAAAAAACTTTCACCTTCATTTCCCGATTCTACGAGTTATCGTTATTACAACCTTTACATATTCGTACTACTTCATAATTTACGATAAAAGACACATAGATATTGCATTCCACACAACAAAAAGACACATAGATATTGCATTCCACACAACAAAAAGACACATAGATATTGCATTCCACACAACAAAGCACTCTTTACATGTACCTATGTCCACGCCAGAGATCTTATCTGCCAAATCTTCAAGAGCAGAACAGTAGCACCCGAGACTAATCGCCATAATTAAATGACAGTTTAAAAACGAAAAGACAATTAGCGATAAGCCGATAAGAGTTAAAGAAGGTTTAACAGAGTATGTCCCCCCCCCCCAACCTTTCAAATATCGAGTATGCAATGCATTGTTGGCGGGAAAATGAGTGTGTGGCTGTAATTTAGCTGCATAGAATTGTAGTGTGGATATTAAAAATATAATAAATAACTATTACCAATTCATAATATCAAAAGAGATATCCTTTAAAGTTTAGTTGATTATCTTAATTATATGTTAGTATAAGTTTTTCATAAAAAAAATATCAATTATGATATTGATGAGACAATATATTTGATAAATAACAGAAATGACTAATAGCAAAATATGGTAATTATCAAATATATTGTCCCATCAATAACGTTAATTTATAGAATTTCTGCTGCTGTATATGCACACTTTCCAATAAAATCTATCAAGCATTAATTCTCTGTTGGCATGAAGGTGGCATCATTTGGCTACTTAGATTTGTTCTAAATGTCTAATATTTGTTTAGGTACCTATATAACCTACACAATCCTAACTAGATACTTTTAGAATAGGCGAAAAGCAGACTCTGTTTCAATTTCTTATTATAAATCTTCCTTTATTTAGGATGAATTACGATGGATTGTTTATATGAGTAATATAGATCAATCATGAGAAATTTTTAATTGCTAATTAAAAAACGTAATATCAGTATAACTAAATATATCAATTATGGATTCAGTTTGTTCGTTTATGGTCTTTTCATGTAACTGATTGTATTTTTATTATTTTCTGTATTTAGTTATGAAACTGATTGTATGGAAAGAACGTGTGATGAAACTGTTGTCAAAAGATGAATCCAGAAGCTCGGAAATGGTTAGACAAATTCTCATCCCGCCATCATCATGACTGCGGGATGAGAATTTTTCTAACCATTCCGAGCGTCCGAAATCATCTCTCGGAAGAGATTTGGCAAATAAGATCTCTGTCAAAGAAAGCAGATCGTTCCTTCAGGCAGATTTCTGCAAAGTAGAGGCAGAGATAGATCAGAGGAGAAGTTTCTTCTCTTTCTGCCTCTACTTTGCAGAAATGTGTTTGAAAAACGTTCAGAAGGAAACAAAAAAAATATATATATATATTACGGAAAGAACGTGTGATGAAACTGTTGTCAAAAGATGAATCCAGAAGCTCGGAAATGGTTAGAAAAATTCTCATCCCGCCATCATCATGAGTGCGGGATGAGAATTTGTCTAACCATTCCGAGCGTCCGGAATCATCTCTCGGAAAAGATTTGGCAGATAAGATCTCTGTCGAAGAAAGCAGATCGTTCCTTCAGGCAGATTTATGCAAAGTAGAGGCAGAGATAGATCAGAGGAGAAGTAGTTTCTTCTCTTTCTGCCTCTACGTTGCAGAAATGTGTTTGAAGGCCTCTACCCATCAGAAATCTCTCCGATGGTTTGGCAGTAGTACGTGGTGGAGCTATTTATATGGATTTAACAATTGCTTCAACTTGTATGCATTTAATTCTCATCTGCTTGCATTGTTTGCATTTACCAACCCTTTTATGTAACGGTCAATGGTCGTCGTAGTTAACTAAATATAGGCAGATGAGAATTAAATGCATTCATCTTGTAGTAGGTATCAAATGTGAATTAAATTTTGGGGTTTGTGTTTACGAGTCCGTGTTTTTGAGTGTACGAATCCAATGAGGTGTTGGTGCGACGCCTCAATTGAAAGTTGGTTCTGATCGCGAGGAGCTTGAGAAGAAATTAGACACGATGGAACAGGCGTTGGTGGAATCTACAACAAGCAATCATAAAGTAAACGATTGCCAAGAGTGACGAGATAGTTACTACTTAAAAGGAATAGTTAGATCTGCAAGAGAAAATGGGAATATTGTTAACCATCTGATACTAGTAAAAAGAAGCAATTACAAAAAGAGTTAGTTATCCGAGTGTTTTAAGTACGTACATGTTGGGAAAAATCTACACGTGTCAATGGGAGAAAGAAGAGTGAGGGTAATCGTAAAGCAATTATATAAACTATAAAGGGATTTCTAGGGAGGATACGAACATGTGTTTTTCAATGGCAAAGGTTAGAAAAATTCGAGAAGGATACGAGCATGTGTTTTTCAATTAAAATGAATGTAAGAGAAGTTAAAGGCCAAGAGGGGGTAGTCATATTTCCCTCTGAGAAAGATCTTACATCAATGAAAACCCATTTTCATAAACCCTTTGTTACCTCCTTTCATGGTCTTGTAGCATAGCTTAAAAGTGGCATTTACTTACGCAGAGATATTAAACTGATGTGAAGTTCATCCGACTTTGGTTCCTCTGCCAAAACAAAATTCTACTTTCGTTTCTCAGATTATCAGAGTAAAAAAATGTCGACAAACCACTCACCGATGTATATCAAAAGAGGTGGGTACATTGTAATAGACCTAAAAAGATGTACCATTAGTTTATCTATGTGAAGCCATTGTCTCTATCATCATTTTGACAGAAGATAAATGCGACGAGTCCATAAAATGCTAGAGTTAAAGGAGATAAAGCAGAGCGCTTGAGATAAGGAGTATTTGATTTTCTGCATATTTCACATAGATTAAAAAACAATAAATGCTTACCTTAAGGTCCTTAACTAATCATTTGTTGTTTTATTCCTTTAATTAACTTAATTTCAAATTTTATTTTATTATTTGTATTAACACCACTTTCACCTTTCCAATGGTGCATTAACACCATATATTGAATGTCTCATCTTTATTGTTTGGTCTCTTCATATTTCTACAAATAAAATCAAATTAGCCAAAACAATCAAAATTTTGTAAGAAAAATCTTCTTGCTTCATTTTTTCTTCTTTTTCTTTAAATTTTTTTTTCATGTCTTCTTCTTGCTTCATTTTGTTTTCAAAAGGGATAAAAAAAAGAAATAAAAATCATTCGTGTAAAAAAAAGAATTAAAGGAGTATTGGTTTTATAATGGAATAATGGATATAGTATAGTACTCCTCTCACTTAGGCTTTTCATCTTCTCTCAGTTAATGCTTGCAATTAATTTATTTTGTAAATCGAAATACTTTTGTTGTATTCATAATTAATTCAATTTTTTTTTGTTGCAGATAAACGAAGGCTGCGATGTGGGTAAAAACAAGGCTGCCTTTGCTGATTCAACGGTCGCTGGTGCAGATCGTGCGATCGATTCCGGAAGCGACGAAGATGGTTCTCCTCTGCAGGGAGATGACGGAGATGGTTCTCCTCTGCCCAAGAGGACCAGGACTGATGATCGAGGTGATGGAGAAGGGAGGAGTTCGCCCAGTAGGCTGACTGGCGATGAACCGGTTACTGCGGATGATCCTGAAGGGCTTGCCCAGCTACTGTGGGATCGCAAACCTGCGGGATGCTCGCTTCCTCCCCTTCGTGATATGTGTGCTTGGACAGGTGAGTCGGAGTTCTCATATTGTCTATTGCATGTTTACTTTCACTTTTTGGAACCGATTACTATTTAGAATTTTTAGCTATAGGTTATGGGAGCTAGATTTGCAAGAGAAAATGAGAATATTGTTAACCATCCGATACTAGTAAAAAGAAGCAATTACAAAAAGAGTTAGTTATCCGAGTGTTTAAGTACGTACACGTTGGGAAAAATCTACACGTGTCAGTGGGAGAAAGAAGAAAAGTGTGAGGGTAATCGTAAAGCAATTATATAAAGGGATTTCTAGGGAGGATAAGAACATGTGTTTTTCAATGGTAAAGGTTAGAAAAATTCAGAGAAGTATAGAAAACGTGTCCACACCAGAGCTTGAAGATTTGCCAGATGAGCTTAAAGACGACATCAGTCACAGGATTCAAGAATCTTGGAGGGATATTACGAGCATCGAAGGACTGGCAAGGAAGGGTTGAACAGAAGAAGATATTTGCGATCGTCAACCTCGACGAACTTGTGGGAAATACGTCCAAGGTATGCGAGGGGTCTACTTTTATAAATTATTTCGAACGATGTTTAATAGCTGGTAATAAAACAGCTTTTCTCGTGGAACGCCTGCGTTTAGCATTTACATTATGTGATATTGAAATTCAAAATGTAGTAATTGAACACATATGGTCCGAATTTTGTAATTTCAGAAAATTATTATAAACTTTAAATGAAATATCTTTTGATACCATGGAGTAATTTCATCTTCTTTTAACTTTGTCGTTGTTGGGTTTCCATTCAACTCTCTTTTATTTCAAGTTGTATAGACCGTCAATGGTCTTCCTAAACGTGTCCAATTGTCATTGGGTTGCGATGGTCATTTCTCTCACGGGTCGGACTGTCAAACTATATGACAGTGTGGTTGATTTCAGTAGAAACAGTGTTGTGAATACGGCGGTTCATTTTCCTGTTCTGGTTCCCGCCATGGTGAAAAAGTTCAACCCCGAGAATGAAGAAACGCCGTATGTAATCGACTGTATAACTGACGGAGTTCCTGGCGGAGAACCCCTTTATGATGGGAGTTCTGTTTGACGCGAATCATCTATGCGAGGGAAATAGGGATTAGGGTTTTTGAGCAGATTAGGGTCGCTATAAAATATGAGGTTATGAGGGCGGAGTGGAGTCACAGAATGTGCTTGAAGGGCTCTACCCAAGAGAGAAGCTATTTATATGTGATGTCTCTTCCCCTCCATGAATTGTTGTTTGCATGTAATTAAAACTTAAAACAACTGCTACAAGTTGTATGCATTTAATTCTCTACATGCATTGATGCATTTAATGCATACACCTCGTAGCAGTGGTACATATGAATATTCATTAAATGCAAACAATGCATATAGAGAATTAAATGCAATATGGAGGCAGAGAAAACCCAGCCTCCCATAATAGATATTCGAATCCTCTAGCCTTCACTGCCTTAACTCTGCTGCATGTTCGACAGCCTCTGGTCTTTAATGCAGAGCCTTCAGCAGGGCAGACTCACTTGTCCGAAAGATGATTTCAATTTTTTGAGGTTTTGTAGTTATCTTTAATGAAGGGAAAAAATGTCATTTAGACTTCATCTTCTTCCCCCACCTTTCCCAACTTTCCTGCAACACAAAGACAAGTAAATATGACAAAGACCACTCCGCTGGACTAAATCTCTGCTTACGGAAAAGGTTGAGAAGACGACACGCTAAAAAGCTGTGAAAACTGTGCTTGGAAATTGTGTCTACTTTAGGTAGGGTTTACTTATGTGGACTGTACTTTGTCTCTAATATTTATATTAACAATGAAAACTTTTGGTGGATTTCGTCTGTATGCTCTCTGCCTAAACTCTTTTTTAAGAAACCAGAAGATGTCCCTCTGTCTTCTGCCGCTGCTGGGGCGATCATCTTCTGACTTCAGTTGCAGGCTTGCAGCCTCTTGTGTTATTAAAAAATCATAAAATGACGAATTATGTAAAAAAATATTAAAGACGTTCGAAATTAGGGTTGAATGAAAGTTGGAAAGGGCGGTACAAAACTACAAAAAAAATTGAATAGACATTCCTACTCTCATGCAAATGAAACTTCAAGCAGATGAGATTTGAATAGACATTTTTACTTGATTTTACGGATAGATTAAGACTTTTTCTTGCATTTGTGTAAAAGTCTCTTGTCTTGTTCTGATTTGAAATGGGTTTTTTTTCAGGTGTTTCTCCGAGTGACTACACTGTGCCGGAAGAAGTTAGCTGCAGGCTTTGACATTTGTGCAGATGAGTTAGGATTAATAGTTGAAGGTCATGATGTGAAGAACACTACAAGAAAACTGCTTATTACCAACGAAAATGTATGACGGTTTAAAACCGTCGTAATTTACCAACGACATTATGACGGGATTACATCGAAATATGTGTTCGATGTGATTTCGTCGTAAATATTAGTCGTCGTAAAGTCATCATACTTGGACAATGCTTTTACGACGACTTTACGACGAAATCAAAAATCGTCGTAATATCGATGTAATTTTACATCGATATTACGACGAATATGTCTTTCGCATATTACGTTGTAAAGTCGATATAACTTTACATCGATATAACAACGACCAATATTCAATGTAAATTAACGACGATTTCACGTCGGGAAGATAACGACTGCACCCATGTATTTCACCCGTGGTTATGTGTTTCATACATACAATTATGGACTTCGTCGGGCAACTACCAACTACGGAATATGTGTTAGGGGTGAAGTAGATGATTGTGGGATATAATAAAAGTGGAGTACCCCGGCGGTTAGGATGAAATGCGTTCTTCTTCTTCTTCGAATCTCAACCGTAGAGCACCGTTTTGCTCTGGTTTTTGGTCTAAAGGCAAAACATGTTGGATCTGCATGTAAACCAACACCTTCATTGCGAGAAGTAAGTAGCATTTTCGAATCTGCAAAATACTTTTCCTTTCATTTTAGGGAATAAAATGCATTTACTTTATGACCAATGTGTATCTTCTTGCTACTATCTCCCTCTCTTTTTACAATCACTTTTGAAGTTGAAAAGGAAAGTATTTATCTAATGTATGTACAATTAGAGAGCTCACCTCTTTTTTGGGGAAACACATCTTTTATCCGATCCCAATCTTCGTTTTTCCATACATCATCGAGGACAATCAAATATCTAGACGTTTCCAACAATTGAAAGAGCCTACCATGGAGTGTATGCTCATCCATCTGTTTAATGTCCCCATCATGTGGTCTAAGATCTTGCAAGATCCTTTGCCAACCATCCTTTTGAGTAAACTCTTGCGAAACACATACCCATGCAAATCCATCAAAATGACGCCGGACAATGTCATGATGAAAAACTTGTCTAGCTAGCGTGGTTTTACCAATACCACCCATCCCGGATATAGAAACCACTTGGATGTTATCATTCTCCACCAAATGACCAACCAATTCATCAACACTGTGTTCCACCCCCACAAGATTGTTTTCAGAACTGTTAGGAAATGTTTGTCGCATCTCCCTTTGCACCCTTTGTCTTTCTTGCAGCGACAATGAACGGCCACCATCCATAATCTGTTGTATTCCAAAACTCTGCATTCGCGCAATCACCTCAGAGATCCTCTTAGTTATGCCTTCGATATCCGTAGCAAATTCCCGGCGATCCACTAAGAAGCAAGAAAGTCTTTTCACACGCTTCTTGATCCCTTTTTCTTTTACTTTTTTAGAAGAAAGGATTCGATTATATCCTCAGCATCATCAACAATGTCCTGGACATCTTCCAAGAAGTTTCTCACTCTTTCACTCTCAAATTTCTTGGCATATGCATCTTTCATCAATGATTGTAACGTTCTCATCTGACGTTTTAGGTCAAATACTTGCTCGTGAACTCCCAGCAAACGCTCAGATTCTCGACCCAGGAGCTCCCACAGTTTTTCCACTCCAAAGGACACAACTCCCTCAGCCATAACTACTCTCCTGTTCCACCGTCAAAAACATAAGCCAACTAAGCACCAATGACCAAAATAGTATAAACTTGTAATAAGATCTAAAAGAAAAACCTTTACGAGAAATGATTGGTCGATCTAGTGAGACATAATACCTCACCCAAGAATTTGTTTACTTCTAATTTTTTTTAATTCAAACAAACTTGTACTAAGACCACAACAGAGTACAAAAGACAGATCAAAGAAAGTCAAGCAAGAAAAAAATAATAATATAAAATGAAAACACGATTTACCTTTCCTGAATCAGATCTGCAACTCTCTTGTTCTTTGAAAGAAGAGAGACGAGAGAGTTGACTCTAAGTCAATCTTGTCAACAATCGACACATTGGCTCAAGTCATCTTGTGAGTCTATGACCAATGACCGATTGCCACATGTTGTTCTACTTTTTGAATAAGAAGAAATTTTGGATCTATGAAACAGCAAGAAATTAAGGGATTAAAAGCGAAATGTTTTTTAAAATGAGGGTTTAATTTGAAATATTTGTAAAAGAAAAACAGCGTACGGTCCATAATCCTAATGTGTAATATTACACATAAAATTGAGAAATTTACATCTATAGACACTTTTCTCACTTCCTCTTACAAGAACTAGGTGTCTAACCCGTGTGCGGGTCAATATCTTAAAACCGAATAAAAATAACACAAAGATTAACTATCTCAAACCGAATAAAAATAAAACATGTATTTGAGACTAACGAAATGAAAATAGAGCAACAATAAAAGGCCAATATTAATCATAAACTAAAAACATAAAAACCAAAACCAATTAAGTGTGTAAAAGTCACAAAGAAAATAAAACTACGACAAACGCGAGTTCTTATAGATATTCTGAAACACGTCTTTGTAGACAACGTTCATTGTCTTACGTTGTGGTTTACATTGGAATCAGTAATTAGAATCTTCAATTCTTCTCTTGACGTAACCCTAGAGACAGCAACATAAAGCTGACCATGACAAAACACATGAATTCATAGTTAAAAAAGTTATCGAAGGGAAGCCAAAAATCATAAACGTTCACAAAAACATACTAAAATTACATGCGAGCTGTGATAATAGCTTCCAACAAAATAACACAAAGATTAACTATCTCAAACCGGTTTCCTTCTTTATCGTCTTCGTCTTCTCTGTCTTATTATTCTTTCCGTTTTTCTTCGTCTCGTCTTCGACTTCATCTTCTTCGTCTTCTCTGGCTTCCTCTTCTTCTTATTCTTTTTTCTTCAGGTTTGTCTTCATTTTCTTCTTATGGTTTTTATTTGTCCTCTTCTTGTTCACTCTCATTCTTAATCATCTTCATATTCTCCAAGTATCTTATTCTTCCGATGTTTATTTGTCTCATCTTTGTCTTCCTCCTCGCCGTATTCAACTTTGTATCAAAATATTCCATCATTGGTTTCCATTACTCTCTCTCTCTCTCTAGGTTTCTAATTTAGATCTCCCTTGGTTATTCTTCGAGAATCTCCATCATGTTCTTCTTATTTTTCACCTTCATGAAAGACAAATTCCACAATAGATAGATTTACTCTTGTCTCCTTTAACTTATCCTTCTCTCTTTTGTCCTCTTAGTTTACCTTAAAACATCCTCGTTATCTCTTCCTCCTTCTTCTTCTTCATATTAATCACATATTTCTTCGTCGTAAAAAAATCGTCATCGTTTCATCGTAGCTTTCGTACATTTCCTCTAACGTTTCAAGCAGGGTTAGGAACCACTTTAGTATTGTGGAATTCAATATCCATGAAATTTCTTTGATCATACATCGATATGTTTCGTGGGTCATTGCCATTTTCTCGTCGGCTTTCTCTTCTGGTTTCCTTCTTTATTTATATTGTCTTCGTCTTCTCTGGCTTATTATTCTTTCGATTTTTCTTCGTCTCGTCTTCGACTTCTTCTTCTTCTTTATTGTCTTCGTCTTCTCTAGCTTCTTCTTCTTCTTTTTCTTCACGTTTGTCTTCATTTCTTTCTTCTGGTTTTTATTCGTCTTCTTCTTGTTCACTCTCATTCTTTCGATGTTTTTTTGTCTCATTTTTGTCTTCCTCCTCGGCCAATTTTGTTCAATATCTATAAACGGCGGCCACACACATTTACGCAGACAACATGAAAACACTAGAGTTTTCGAGAAAATGGACCCAAAAAAATTAAAATTAAAAGTCCAAAATTCGATAATCGGTACGGCAAATTACGAATTCTAAACAAAACTTAATTTAAACCGATATAAAGGATACTAACCGAGTTATATGGTTTAGAGTGAATGAGAGAGCTCCATTCCGAAAATTTATTCAACTTTGTATCAAAATCTTCTTCATCAATTTCCATTACTCTCTCTCTCTCTATCTCTCTCTCTCTCACACTAATTCTTTTTTATCTCTCCATCGCCGGAACTCTCTCTCCATTTTGTCGTAAGTGTCTCTCCTTCTAATCGGTTATTCCTCGTGTTTTCCTTCTTCTTCTTTATTGTTTTTTATTTCTTTTTTTTCTTCTTGTTCTTCTTAATCGTCTTTGACTTCTACTTCTTTTTCTTTATCATCTATGTTTTCTCCAAAAACTTCTTCCTTCTTTCTCTTTTAGTTTGTCGTCGTCTTTTTCTTCCGGTTCCGGTATCCTTCTTTATCGTCGTCTTCGTCTTCTCTGGCTTATTATTCTTACGATTTTTCTTCGTCTCTTCTTCGACTTCTTCTTCTTCTTTATTGTCTTCGTCTTCTCTGGCTTCTTCTTCTACTTTTTTCTTGAGGTTTGTCTTCATTTTCTTCTTCTGGTTTTTATTCGTCCTCTTCTTGTTAACTCTCATTCTTAATCATCTTCATATTCTCCATGTATCTTATTCTTCTGATGTTTTTTTATCTCATCTTTGTCTTTCTCGTCGCCGTATTCAAGTACGTTTCTTCATTACAACTGTTTGTAGCAAGTATATGCCACAACCATTTAAGCAACAACGCATACAACAGCAAGAGCGGCATATATATGTATCTTATCTTACCATGTTGGTATTCCGCATACCTTAAGTGTCATGATAGTTGCATAATTTAGTCCATTTTAGTATACATTTTAGTTAGCATTTTGTGACCTTTTGCATTCATTTCATGGTTTTTGGTCTAGTTTGCATCCATTTTAGAGTTAGTGAGTCTTAGGTTAGTTCTTGCATATGTTTGTGTGTTGTGGAGTCTTTTAGGTACCATTTGGAGCTTATGGAATAATGGTGGAGATTGGAGGAAGATCATGTGGCAAAAGGAACCAGTTTGGAGCAAGAGTTATGCCCAAAGATCAAGGCAAATGCAGAGGCCGTCCGACGTGCTTCAAAGATCGGTGGAGAAGAAGACCTTGCGATGCACTTCACCGATGCACCATACCGATGTGACTTCTGTCTGAGTCAATGCCGCGCCAGACGGACGTGTGCTCAGTGAAATGACGATAACTTCCACAATAAGGCTCAGAACGTGATGAAACAACCTTTGTTGGAAAGATGACTCAATTATCTACACTTTTAATCAAGGGCTCCAAGGCTGAATCAGAGCGCAAGGTCTTCTTCTTCACCGATCTTTGAAGCATGTCGGACGGCCTCTGCATTTGCTAAGTGCTACAATGACATACCATTAGATTGTGGTATTGTGCACAATGGGTTAATTGTGCGAACCGTAAAAAGTTCACTATCATGTCACTATTATTCTAAAGAAAGTATTTCCCGTTATTTCATGGTGTAAGTTTTGTAATGTTGTTCTTACTTTCAAGTTTATTATCTTATGAGGTCTCAAAAGATAATATCTAATTAAATTGTGAGTTGGGACCGACACCATAAAATTTTCACTTGACTTCTTCTCAAAGATTATATATGGTTTTTCTTCTCCAAATTCATCATCTTCTTCCCCTTCTTATTCTTCAACATCTTCATCTTGTCCTTATTTTTCTTATTCTGATTTTTATTTTTCTTTTCTTCGGTCTTCTCCCTCGTCTTTTCCTTCTTCTTCTTCATCGACTTCATCCTCCTTCTCCCTCTTATTCAACTTTCGGATTTTCTTCTTCCTCGTCCTTTCCTTCTTCTTTTTCATCTTCTTCGGCTACTTCTTCTTCTTTGTCGTCTTCTTCCTCTTATTTGTCTTTCGATTTTCTTATTCATCATCTTCATCGTCTTTGAATTCTATTTATTCTTCCTCTTCTGATTTGTCTTCTCTTCTTCCTCCTCTTATGCTTTTTTCTACTCTTCATCCTATTCTTTATCTTTCGTTTGTTTCTTCTTCGTACTTTCCTTATTCTTTTTCTAGTTTTTATTCGTCTCGTCTTCTTTTTCATTTTCTCATTTTAACGTCTTTGTCTTCTTTTTCTTCTCCAAATTCTTGATCTTCTTTTCCTTCTTATCCTTCAACGTCTTCGTATTGTCCTACTTATTCTTATTATTATCTTTCTTCTGATTTTTATTTTTCTTTTCGTTGTCTTCTCCTTCTTCCCCTTCTTTATCAAATTCGTCTTTCTCCTCTTCCTCTTATTCATCTTTCGGATTTTCTTCTTCCTCATATTTTCCTTCTTCTTCTTCTTCGTCTTTGACTTCTACTTCTTTTTCTTCCTCTTATATATCTTTCGATTTTCTTATTCCTCACCCTTTTCTTTCATCTTCATCATCATCTTCGAATTCTACTTCTTCTTCCTCTTCTGTTGTGTCTTCTTTTTCTTCTTTTCTTTATCTTTTGTTTTTCTTCTTGGCATTTTCCTACTTCTTTTTTCTATTCTTTGACTTCTTCTTCATCATATTTGTATTCTCTGAGTCCTTCTTCTTCTTCTTTTTCGGTTTTTATTAGCCTTCTTCATCCTCGGCTTCTTACTTTTCCTTGGTCTTCTTTGTCTTATCCAAAATCTTCTTCTTCTGGTTTTTCTTCGTCTCTTTCTCATCTTCACCTTCTTCTACACCATAAGATTGTCACTTGACTTCTTCTCAAAGATTCTATATTTTTCTTATTCTGATTTTTATTTTTCTTTTCTTCGGTTTTGTTCCTCGTCTTTTCCTTCTTCTTCTTCATCGACTTCGTCCTCCTCCTCTCCCTCTTATTCAACTTTCGGATTTTCTTCTTCCTCGTCCTTTCCTTCTTCTTTTTCATCTTCTTTGGCTTCTTCTTCTTTGTCTTCTTCTTCCTCTTATTTGTCTTTCGATTTTCTTATTCATCATCTTCATCGTCTTCGACTTCTATTTATTCTTCCTCTTCTGATTTGTCTTCTTCTTCTTCTTCCTCCTATTATGCTTTATTCTACTCTTCATCATATTCTTTATCTTTCGTTTGTTTCTTCTTCGTATTTTTCTTATTCTTTTTCCGGTTTTTATTCGTCTTCTTTTTCATTTGCCCATTTTAGCCTTTGTTTTCTTTTTCTTCCCCAAATTCCTTATCTTCTTCTTCTTCTTATCCTTCAACGTCTTTGTATTGTTCTACTTATTCTTATTATTATCCTTCTTCTGATGTTTATTTTTCTTTTCGTCGTCTTTTCCTTCTTCCCCTAGCTTCTTCATCGAATTCGTCTTTCTCCTCTTCTTCTTATTCATCTTTCGGATTTTCTTCTTCCTCATATTTTTCTTCTTCTTCTTCATCGTCTTTGACTTCTACTTCTTCTTCATCATCTTATATATCTTTCGATTTTCTTATTCCTCACCATTTTCTTACATCTTCATCATCATCATCTTGGAATTCTACTTCTTCTTCCTCTTCTGTTGTGTCTTCTTTTTCTTTATCTTTTTTTCTTTTCTTCCTGGTATTTTCCTACTTTTTTTTTTTTATTCTTTGACTTCTTCTTCATCATCTTTATATTCTCTCAGTCCTTCTTCTTCTTCTTTTTAGGTTTTTATTAGCATTCTTCATCCTCTGCTTCTTACTTTTCTTTGGTATTCTTTGTCTTATTCAAACTCTTCTTCTTCCGTTTTTTCTTCGTCTCTTTCTTTTTTTATTTTTTTATGATTTGTCTCCTTTTTTTCTTTCTTTTTTTTAGTTATTTATGTTTTGTCTCCTTCTTCTCTTTATCTTTCAGTTTTTTTTTCGTGTTCGTATTTTCCTTATTCTTTTTCATGGTCTTCGACTTCTCATTCTTTTTTCTTGGTTTTTATTCGTCTTCTTCTTTCTCCCATTCCAACGCCTTTGTCTTCTCCTTCCTCTTTTGCTTTGTTCAATTCTTTTTCCTATTCTTTCTTTCGATTATTGCTTCTTCTTATTTTCCTTATTCTTTTCCATCGTTTTCGATTTCTTCTTCCCCGACTTTTTCTTATATTTCCGGGTTTTATTTGTGTTCTTCTTCCTTGTCCCATTAATTTCAACGCATTTGTCTTCTTTTCCTTCGTATTTTCCTTCTTCCTTCTTCCTTCTTTCTCTTCTCCATCGAATTCGTTTTTCTCTTCTTCCTCTTTCGATCTTCTTATTCCTCATCTTTTTATTCATCATCTTCTTCGTCGACTTTTTATTTTATTTTTTCTTCGTCTTCTTCTTCCCTCTCATTCTTCATCGTCTTCGTCTTTTCAGAATTCTTATTATTCTGGTTCTTATTTCTCTCGTCTTCGTCTTCTGATTTGTTTACTTTCACATATCTAATAAATGTACATTATTAGATTGTATAATAAGTATTAGTTTTCAGAGCATAGGTAAACAACCCCAGGATATACATCATTTACCTCCCCGATCCGATTTCAGTGTTTCTAAGGCAAAGTGCCCATAACGCAACACATATTGTGCTTCCAGACGCAATCGCAAAAGCAACAATAGATATTTCTCTGTTTTTAATTTGCTTTTATCATTCTTCTTGTCCAACAATATCTATGGATGGTTTTAACCAAAAAAACAATATCTATGGATGATGCCAAAAAAATGTAAGCACAATGATGAAACCAACAATAGCTTAGGGGTGAAAAGAAACTATGTTCTCTTTGAAACACTTGTGTTCTGCTCAGTAAGTTATAGAGATTAAACGCCATAGAATCTAATCTGAGGAGAAAAATGAATTACAGAAAGAGATAGAGGGCTTGTTTATCTCTTCTTCTTGCCACCTTTGCAAGACTTTGAAGAAGTTCCAGAGGTTGAAGTTGTGACCTGAGGAACCTGCTTCTTCGCTTTCTGAGATTCCTGCTTCTTCACCCTCTCCAGATGTCTCGTTACCAACTCTGCAATTTAACAGGTGGAGTCTGTACAACGTATGTAAAGCTGCAAACCAAATGGATATCATATATTTACTCTTTCTTGGGCATGAGGATAAGATCAAAGCAAACACAAACGTCTGGTCTATCTAGCTATACAGATGCAACAATATTAATATAAACACACTAGACGTCTTGCAAATAAATAAAAACAAAAAACGAACATGATTAAATAAAAAAATAAGATATAAGAAAGGGCATATCATATCTATTGTTTTTTTTGTAAACAGTAAAACGAAAGCAAACCCAAAAGAACCAAAAAAAAAAGAGAAGAGAAAACAGAAAAACATAGATACAAAACAAATTAGTCGACATTGTAGCGAAGAAGACTTATGAAGAGCACATGAGATATAAAAACACATTGTGGTGATCCCAGAAGTCGAGGTCTCCATCGCCTATGCTTGCGATCCCAAACAAATCTAGAAGGCAACTCCGAATAACGAAGATTCCTAGCCTGTGGAAACAAACGATTACACTCCATCTAAGCCGAAAAACTGACCACGTCGACGACCATGATCTAGACCCACACCATCACCAAAACAAACCTCTTGCTCTGGAAGATGGAAAGGCAAAACGCGAATACCTAAGAAAAGAAAACCAAACACGGCCAAAAAACAAAGTAATCAAAAACCAATAAGCAATAACGATGCGTAGTGAAAGAAAAAAAAGACGTATAAACAAACAAATCCGTTTCGACATCTAAAAAAAAACCACAAACGAACATAACCATAAAACACAAGTGTAACAAACGAACATATACACAAAACCAAGTACAATCTCTACCTTTCAGCATGTCGGCAATAGAAATAATCAGCTACTCAGACAATCTAACCCAAATAAGCAACCCCTACACAGAAAAAAAAAAAACAAACACTATACGAAATAAAGAAGGGTATAGCATATCTACGTCCTAAACCCAAATAAATAAATAAATAGTAAGATCAACAAAGAGCACAAACTATACAAAATTAAGCAGATCATTATCAACACAAGAATCAATCATTAGATATATACAACAGAAACAAACCTTAAGAAATATATACAAATATATTTGAAGCCTCAAGTCGTGTTACATTAAACAAACGCTTGACTCGAAGAGTAGTGTAATTGCTTCTTATGAGCTGGTTAAGGTCGTCACAAGAATCTTAAGAGATTGGGAAAAGTGACTCAACATCTTTTAGAGAAGATCACCTTTAATTATGAACGCATAGAGAGGCCAATTGTTGACCCAAAGTCGCAAGCTTTACAGCTTTCTTTAAGCAATTCAAATACCCATACCAATCAACGAACATGATTAAAAATTAAAACAGAACGGATCCAAATAAATTTTTCAGAATAGATTCGTCATGATTGACAACTCACCATCCTTATTCTGATCAAGAGCTGATTTCATATTATGATAAATCAAATCAGGATCGAGACCATTAGGGAAGGGGAAATCCACTACGTCCCCGAAGACGCATGTGCTAGTCTGATAGACTCTGCCAGGGGAGAAAATTAGAGACTCGGGATCGAGTAGAGAAGCGTTCGAGAAAGAGATTTATTTAAAATCAAGAAACAGAAAACCTGTTGTTGAACGATTATTTTCCCAATCTAGAATCAAAAAGAGAAGCAAAACAATCATAAGAAAAAAATGCAAAATACAAACATAAACACAAATCACAATAAATTCAAAAAGCCATGATCAAAAGTTGGCAGTAAAGGTTAAAAGAAGTCAATAAATAATAAAAACATGATGATACGAAAACAGATAAATCAACATAAGAACATGGGATTGAAGACATCGATACCTCACAACACGTGCGACTACGTATACAATCACCAGACAAAGCACCGAGCATATCACAACCACACACATGAAAAAAAAACAAATCAATTGAACAACTTACCCACCTAAAAATCATCAAAAGAGGTGTATATAGAGAAACAGAGGTGTATATATATAGAACACAAGTTAAGGTCTCACCTTTAAGGATATTGCTAGAGAAAACCACAAAACAAAAAGACAATAGTATAGATAACAAATCAGAAAAAAAGAAAAACGAAAACCATACAAACTCGCAGATGTGACACAGACCAAACGTATATCTCGACAGAGCCGTAAGATGCACAGCACGGTGTTATCCAGAATTAGAGTTACCTACACGTTCAAAAATCCGAACCAGTCAATATTTCAACGATTAAAAAAAACGATCATATCTCTAAAGCAAAGCAAGGTAAGAGGCAAGACCCCAAAAAACATATAAAAGACGGAAATAATAAGAGAAACAACGTGCTGTACACTTCAGAGAACTGCTGCTTAAACCTGCGTTCTTACCACAAACCGGACACACTTTCATTGGCGGTTTCCTCTGTCTCCACTCCATCGACGCCTTCCCGTGACATTTCTTGTCGAGGTTAAGTAAGATCCGGGCAAATCCGTCATTTGGTTGTCTATGAACTTTTCTCAGTTTGCTCCATGCTTCTAAGAGTGTGAGGTTCTTGTTTATTAATCCCACCAGTAAACAAATAAGAAGAAAAATTGGAGATTTCATGTTAACTTTTTTTCTGATCTTGAATCATGTTTTCAACAATTTTAATTGTCTCCACGAACTTACTTTCGGAGCACTACGGTTGCGCTTCTACTCCGACCTTCGAAGCAATGAACTAAAATCTTGCCGCCCGTTTCTTCGCCATGGTTGATAAAATCGAGAGCTTCTTGAAAGATGCTCTTGATCTTTGAGTCTTCGTCGTCGGTTATCTGGTCAAAGGGAAGACACAAGAAGAGAACGCTCATCTTTGTAGATGCATTTTTTTACCAATTCCTTTTAACACGCCTTTGGTAACAAATAATATAACCAAAAGACAAATAAGAAAGGTTCACTTACTGAGAAATTTTTGTACTTGAAGAGACCAGGGTATTGAGTATCCGATTGCCCGATCGATTTCATTTGCGCACAAACATAGAATATGAGTTATACCTAAATGCTGAAGAGTGTAAACGGACCTTGCAGCCAATCCTCCTCCAATAAAAAGATGATCTTGTATCATTGATGGTTTCTCTGTATTAGCAGCAGCTTTGCAAATCAATGATATCCTCTCAGAAATATGCTCAAGTCTAACCTGTTATGATGGAGAATGCAAGCAAGAGAGAATGTTTGGGTTCAGTTGCCCAAAAAAGTTTATGAACAGAAGAAAAAAAACTCATAATACCTTTAGCTCGTAAGCATCGATGCAATATTATCACTGCCCTAAAAAAAACCAGTGTTGAAACCGTTCTCTTGGTAGAGTTTCATAACTCCATTCCGCAGTGTTTCATTCCACTGGAAAAAATATTTAAAAGATATCAAAGCTGCAAACGAAGGTTATCTTATCTGTGCCGATCAATCTAGGGTTTTTTCTTCTATACAAAATTTTAACACAAACGAAAACTAAAAGAGAGAGATCAAAAGTAAAAGAGACGGAGACAAATAAGTGTAGAGTCAAAGAGAGGTTAGAGAAAGAATCTTAAGAACATGAGATTTACGAAATTGATACCTCCCTAGATGTTTGGTTGTGTGTGATCGCCAAATACATCGATGAGCTCGATATAAAATACACAAAAACAAACAAATAACAACAAAATAGAAAGCAAGTTACACCATCATGAACAAAAAAAATACAAATGATTAACAAATTAAATAAAATCTAAACGATGAAGAAGACCTAAGATAAAAACATAATTAAGCGGCTCAAAAAAAGAAAAATTCTAATGAGGTAGAAAGACATATTGGTATATATAGCCACAATCATTCTAAGGGTTTCCCACTATTTTTTTAATTATTATATAAAGTGATAAATACAAAATACTTGCAGCGCACAACGATTGCAATAAAATTTAGTCTAGGGTTTTTCTAACTTTTGGGCCAACTAACACGATCTAATTTCTAGGGCTAATATTTCGAACATAATGCATAGCCCACCACGAAAATTCGAACATCCAAATAACAGCCCAATTGCGAATTTAGATTTATTAAGGGTAATTCCGCCAATTCATAGACTAAACACACGATTAACACATAAGGGGTACCATCGATTTTTTTTAAAATGAGAGGCAATGATTAATTAACCACGCTGAGATTGAATGAGAGGCCTCGAAAGCCAAGAATCACCTTGCTTTTATTATATATGATAGACACTTCTTGCTATTGGGGTACTTTCATAGTGTGAAAAGACTGGTTTACCCTTTAGAAAGAAAAAAAACACAGTTTCACTCTTGTAATCATCTCTGTCGAGTCAATTAACTTTCACTCTCTTACGGAAAAAGGGAAACGAGAGATCAAGGGCCGTCGACATTGCAACCATCAAACAGCATGAAATCAAAATCCTCGGCGAGAAACCTGCGGTGGAAGCAACCGAGAATGGGAACTACAGAAATGAGTACTCCACGGCGGCCGTGGCGGCTATGACGGGAAACGCGAGAACGGTGGAAATGAACAGCTCGGGGACGAAGAAATTAGTGTTCTTTGGGAACGCGACAAAGGTTTTCGATCTGGAGGATCTGTTGAGAGCTTCGGCGGAGGTTTTGGGGAAGGGAATGCTCGGGACGGCGTATAATTGGGGAAGGGAACGCTCGGGACGGCGTATAAGGCGGTGCTTGATGCGGTGACATTGGTTGCTGTGAAGAGGCTGAAGGATGTGACGACGGCGGACAGAGAGTTCAAGGAGAAGATTGAGGTTGTCGGGGCGATGGATCATGAGAACTTGGTGCCGTTGAGAGCTTACTATTATAGTGGAGACGAGAAGCTGCTTGTGTATGACTTCATGCCTATGGGAAGCTTGTCAGCTCTCTTACATGGTGAGAGTTATCTATCTCTTTCTCTGCTGAAAATTGTGATTTTTATTGTTAATACTTAATAGTTCTCTGCTAAATCTTAAAGTTTGGCACAATTAGTAATAGAGGCTGTAGAACGCTATATCTCTTTGTGTGATACAAGTCTGATTTGTAGAATAATAGTTCTTACAAGTCTGATTTGCTTATTCCAAAATTTGGTTAAAAGGAAGAAATCTTGCTCCTTTTAAGTGGTAAATTATTTAAAAATATAGCCTTTTTGAGTGATACAATTTGGATATAAGCATGGATTAGTTTATTTACATTACTGTTAAGACATAAATGTCAAAGCTTTCTATCACGAAATGATTGGTTTGGTACTGCATCACATTGATTTCGATTTCCCAATTTAGTGTAAACAGCATTTGTTAGATTTGTCGACATGATTTAGTAAAATAATGTATAGACATGGCTTACACAGGAAGTGCTTTGTAAATGCTTATGTGAATTAGTGGGGACAGTAGTTAACCTTGGATTCCTGGACTGGCAGGGAACAATGAAAACTCCAGAATTCATGTGTTCTAGTTTCAGAGAATAGCTTCTTTGAAGACAATTTCAGTGTTCGCAGGATTAAAGGGCAACCAAGTCACCTCTTGTGCAGGTACTTTCGATGTCTCTTCATTTCTGTGAGCTCTTGCTTCTCAGACTTGAACTATTTTGCAATCTTAGGTATATTTAGATTGTGAGTATAGATCTTGATAAGTTGTTTCTCTGTGGTATCAAGAAATGAAGCTGTATCGATGATAGAGGATGGTAGAGTATGGTGAACAATTTGCCGAAAGAGCGTGGATACGAGAGCGTTGATACGAGAACGTGGATACGAGAGCGTGGATAAGAGACGTGGACTTTAGAGCGTGGACAAAGAGTCGTGTATTTTAGGGCATGGACAAAGTATTTGGGAAAATGACCTCAGTATATCAACCGCTCATGGCATGTAATCTTTAGGAAAATCCTCTGTCTTTGAGAACTTTGCTTTGACTGAGATCTTAATCCGTACGCACCCATAACATCGTTTTTACAGCATCTTTGATTCTGTATATTAGTGTTTTCCGTTTGTGAGTGAAACAAAAAAAAAATTATCACACGCAGCTTAATTCAGAGACGAATCCAGAATGGGATTCTAAGCTCCATGTCCGTATGTTCGCAACCGACCGATTCCCGATCAACACGTTTTCTCATTCAGGTGATCAAATGATTTACTATATTTTCAATTGTTATGGGCATGTTTAAGACATGTTTGTGTGGATACATTAAAATGGATATGATTTGTGTGGACATATTATTATGGACACAAGGCAAATTTTAGTGTATATGTAAATACAGTGAGCTTCCTCCGATTGTAGGAAACAACAATCGCAACCTCTGTAATCCATATCCAATTGGATTTTGACTTTCTAGGTTTTGATTGAGATTTTAACCCTAAATATGTCCACGATATCTTGTCCATCGGCATATGTCCATCCACATTCACATAAATTGGTCAATAATAAATTGTCCACGATACCTTGTCCACAAATGCAGAGAGTTAGATATGCTTGAATGTTGCTTGTAAAAATGCCCCAACGAAGCTGTTGGTTTAGTACTAGATTGGTTATTCTGTCCCTGCCATTTTTTCCCCAATTGCAAAGCTTGTCTTGTTCATAAACCTCTTGTTAGGATTTTTGTGTTGCTCATGGATTGTCCACGTAGATCTGTCCATGCTAATTTAGCAACGATTTTTTATTGAACGATTGTGTAAATGATTGATGAGCTAGTGGTGTTTGATTGTGATTATTGATTCCCAACATTTCTGTATTTTCTGTACTCTTATGTCCATCTTTAGCACCGATGTCGTTAGGTTATAAATATGAGAGCGTGGATACGAGAGCGTGGACAAGAGAGTGTGGATACGAGAGCGTGGATACGAGATCGTGAATATGCGGCCGTCAAAGTGATCCAATGGACGGTAGAGTGTGGTGAACAATTTATCAAAAGAGATGGAGATTGTGAATGGAATATGAACGAAGGAGAAGGAAATATATAAGATGGTGTTTGTAATTTTTTTATCTTTTACATTTTGACTTTGAGATGCACAAAGCTTAAGATTTAGTTAATGACTTGTAAATATTGGGTACAAGTAATAATTAGTTAATGACTTGTAAATATTGTTAATCAATTCCTATAACCATTTGCTTCATCGAACACACTCAGGTCTAGAATAAGTAAATAGATTTCTAGAAATGCAAGGAAACCAATTTCAGACTTTAAACCAACTTGCTAAACACAAAGTTGAAATATGAAATTGAGTTGTTCTTGATAACTTAATGATTAATTGATTTGTTATTACAAACATCTACTGTAAGTGCCAAGATGTGATCAAACACAATACCAAAAAAACGTGTTACATAGACTTCAAACATAGCTAGTGGAATACACTGGTGGGACACATAACTTACCCAATTAACGACTTTTCTCAGCCAGAACACCTAACTAACGTGTTACCCTCTCAAGCTTTGCATTAGAATACTCCTGCAGATCAGTAGCTTCATGTCTCAACTCCAAGTAATCTTCCTTCGCAAGCTGTTCAATCAAGGCACTTTTTTTTTCTTGATAAGCAATGGCTTCAACCAAAAAAATATGCCAAACACTAAATTGCAACAAATCCCCTCAATTACACAAATTTAGCCTATATGATCACAACTTCTACAGACTCGGATTACACTTAGAGAAATAAAACCAGCCTGTTTTAGTCGAATCAACTCAAATCCAAAACCAATTATCACAAGAACTCGGTTATAAACAACGGAATTACTGAAAATGTCAAAGTTAAGCACAAAAATCAAGTATTTTACATTACAAATACAAGTGTCAAAGTCACTTACTCCATAACTGCGACTCCACCTACAACTTTCATCTTTGCAATGATTTCATTAGCTTCTTCATTTGCCAAACCTTGTTTAAGCACGATCGAGACTTTCTCCACAAGCTCTTTCGCTTCCTTGAGACCCAAACTCGTGAATGTTCTCACTTCTTTTATCACTTTGATCTTGGCAGCTGCATCAAACTTCTCCAGCTTCACATCGAAAGCCGTCTTCTCCTTCTTCTCCTCTGCTTTTCCGGTTCCAGCATCTTGTTCTGCTTTGATACTCATGCCTTCGGTTGAAATCATATGTTGTTTTGGAAGCCTCAGGTATCCATCATAGTGCATCCACGACCTTTATGCACACAACCCGCTGTCCACTTCCACATTCGCTTATGGATTGCATATGGTGGATACTCTAACCCGTGGATACACCGGTTCTCTCTCTCTCCAAACCAAAACCCACCTTAAAAAGTCCCCCTTTGTTTCCTTCCTTGCCCAGACTTCGGATTGGGCTAAGCAAGATGAGGAAGAAATTAGGGATGTGAGTGCATCGGTCGCCGTTGAGGAGAACGAGCCAGAAGCCATGTTTTCGGAAGGGGAAGGAGATGCGAGCGAAGGAGGCGATTTCCCGGAGCCACCGAAAGAAGCGAAGCTGTTCGTCGGCAACCCAAGCCTTGACTATGCTCTTTGAGCAAGCCGGTACAATTGAAATCGCCGAGGTTATCTTCAATAGGGAAGCCAACCATAGTCGCTTCTTCCGGATTTGTGACAATGAGTGCGGTGGAAGAAGCTGAGACAGCTGTCGATCTGTTATGGCCGAGTTGTTCATCGGATTTTCAGGCTTCTCTAACGCCATGGTAGAGAGGGCTAGGGGGAATTTCCCATGTCGAGGGATCGTTGACTACAAAATCGGAGATCGGATAGTTTGGAAAAAACATAGCTTTTGAGATTTTTTTGGAGATGAGAAGAGAGAAGTAAAAAAAAGAGAACAATCGTAAACCAGTATTTTAGGTTTCACAATTGAGTATGAAGTTTAATTGAAGGGCAATTTATGATTTACATAAAATGTACAGTGAAAAAAGTGTCTAAAAAGTAAAAAGTGTCTATTTTGTTAGATAAAATGTTAAAAGTGTCCTCCACCGTAAATCACTCCAGAAAATTATAGATATTTTCACCGCCAAAACATATGAACACTCTTAGACGAATAAATCTCCTTTCCCTTAAAATTAACGAGCATACCACTTGATCCTTCCCCGTAAATACCACCATACTTTAGGGGTACAATGGTAAATTCAATAACAATAAAGATTTATACCCAAAATACAAAAGATCTCCTCCTCAATTATCGTGACAGAACAAGAGTGAAGAAGCTCCTCCTCTCGACAACAATGGCGACAATGGCAGCAATTGGATCGTTAAAAGTCCCTTCATCTTCTTCTTCTTCCTCTTCTTCTTCGAATCTCAACGGTAGAGCATCGTCTCTTAGGAAGAGTCTCTCGTTCTCTTCTTCTTCTCTTGCAGGCGAGAGAGTTAGTTCCAACTCCAATGTCCCTCGTAACACTGATAATGTTTCAAGTAAGAAAAGAACACCATCGATTGTGTCCCCAAAAGCAGTGTCAGATTCACAAAACTCACAAACTTGTCTTGATCCTGACGCTAGCAGGGTAAGTGCGTTTTCTTTTTTTAAGATTTCGATTTTTCATGGAAGATCTTGATTGGTGTAAATTTTTTTGTTTGTTAATGGCAGAGTGTGTTGGGGATAATTCTTGGAGGAGGTGCTGGAACAAGATTATACCCTTTAACGAAGAAGAGAGCGAAACCAGCTGTTCCTCTCGGCGCGAATTATCGTATGATTGATATTCCAGTGAGCAATTGTTTGAACAGTAACATCTCTAAGATCTATGTGCTTACTCAATTCAATTCAGCTTCTCTGAATCGACATCTCTCGAGAGCTTATGCGAGCAACATGGGTGGTTACAAGAACGAAGGTTTCGTTGAGGTTCTTGCAGCTCAGCAAAGCCCTGAGAATCCAAATTGGTTTCAGGTGTGGAGAGTGTAAATGGCTTTGATTGATTGAGTTTGAGAGATGAGAGTGACTTGTTGTTTTGAGTTTTGAGTTTTGAGTTGATGTTTTTGTTTGTCAGGGAACTGCTGATGCAGTGAGGCAATACTTGTGGTTGTTTGAAGAGCACAATGTGTTGGAGTTTTTGGTTCTTGCAGGGGATCACTTGTACCGTATGGATTACGAGAAATTCATACAAGCGCATCGCGAAACCGACGCTGATATCACCGTCGCTGCTCTTCCTATGGATGAGAAACGGGCCACGGCTTTCGGGCTGATGAAGATTGTTGATACAGGATGCATTATCGAGTTTGCTGAGAAACCGAAAGGGGAGCAATTGAAGGCTATTGTAAACTTTGTATCATCTCTTTGTGCAGACAATTGTGCAAACTTGGATCGCTTGACCCCAAAAAGGCAAAGGGGAAGATAATAGTGTGTCTTAGAGGACAGAACGGGAGGGTGGAAAAGGGTCGAGCCATGGCTGGCGGCGTAGGGATGGTTCTTGAGAACACTAATGTCACCGGGAATGATCTAACCGCTGATCCGCATGTCCTCCCTGCCACACAGCTCAGTTTCAAGGATAGTCTTGCCTTGTCAAGATATCTCAGTCAAACCAAGTATAGGAAGATTCTTCAGTCACATTTTTCCTGAACCCGTCTTGTTTCGAGTTCTGAAAGAAGCCTTTGTTTATGTATGTAGGAAGCCAATTTCCCACATTACACCTTCGAGGACAGTTTTGGGAACAAAACCAGCGCCTGTAATGGCTGCCTTCTCGTCTAAGGGTCCGAGCTCAGTGGCTCCTGAGATTCTGAAGCCGGACATAACTGCGCCTGGTGTGAGTGTGATCGCTGCCTACACTGGAGCAGTATCTTCAACAAACGAACAGTTTGATGCTCGGCGTCTTCTGTTCAATGCTGTTTCAGGAACCTCCATGTCTTGTCCTCATATCTCTGGCATTGCTGGTCTTCATAAAACCCGTTATCCTTCTTGGAGCCCTGCAGCTATCCGCTCTGCAATCATGACTACCGGTAAGAATGTATTTTGATTCTGGAGCTTATGCATTGCTGGCAAAAATGTAGTCTAAAACTATATCGCTTGAAAGACATTAACATTTACTAATTGTGGCCATTTGTGTATTGTGTAAGTTTTTCTTACTGTGTGTTTGATTTTGTATTTTTTTTTTTTTTAAATTTCAGCAACAACAATGGATGATATTCCTGGACCCATTCAAAACTCAACCAACATGAAGGCAACGCCTTTCAGTTTTGGGGCAGGACACGTCCGACCAAATCTAGCAGTGAATCCTGGTCTGGTATACGATTCATGCATCAAGGATTATCTCAATTAACTAAAGCTGACTCCTCAATTTCTTCACCAAATCATAAAATCAAGCTTAGGATCATGTTTAGAGTGTTGAAAGGAATCAGAAAAGGTTTTGGTTTGCTGGAAAACTTTTTAGAAATGGCGTTGATTTGTTGGCAAGAATCAATGAACCGAAAGCTTCCTTGCTCTTTTCACCTAGCTAGATGACAACAGTAATGCCTTTCAGCGAGGCTGGGAACTCATATTCAGTCATCGAAGTTTGCCCACAAAATAGAGGAAGAGAAGGAGAAATGGAAGAAAATATGGTTCCATATACAAAATATATTTCAAACTTAGCATTAGAGAGAAAGCATGCAACAGATAAATTATGTTTCGTAGATAAGACACAAAAAATTATACATCAACACAATATGAAGAACTTATAACATCACACAATCAATACTAGGTAATAATTCTAAATAGATTCACCTGAAAACGCAAAAAAAAAGTAAGATCAATGTATAATGTAATTGAAGATTGTCCATGTTACTTTCACACCAAACGTCAAGGAAAATGCAGAACCAACAAATGAACAAAGTGGACATAATACCAAAAATATTTATCTTATTCGTCTTCACAGTTGATAAATCGAACACTCGGAATGTGTTGGACTTTGTAGTAATTTTCCCCACCTGGTACCAATTTCTTCGTCCACTCCCTGTTCATTCCTTCAATTCTCAGTTCCTTTAAGGAAGTTATATACTTCAGCCCCTCCGGTAATTCCTTCAGCTTTTCGCATCTATATATACTCAAAGTACGAAGACATGGCATCGACCCTTCTTCTATGATCCACTCTTCCAACTCTGTTTGCTCATATATATTTAGACCATATAATTGAGGGAATCCACCTTTTGAGCACTCCATTCTCTTCCCGACAAAAGCATCATTTACTAAGTAAACCGAATTTAAATGAAGCAACTTTTCTAGAATCGGCATTGGATCCTCCTCCATCGTGCAACTGAGTAGACGTATGTGTGCAAGGTTGGGAGGGAATCGATATTGATCAGGAAACCTTGGCATATGTATAGCCAATGTTAATTCCTTTAGCTGAATGAAATCCAAAGCGAAATCTCCCCCATGATAAGCCCCTTGGGATTCTTCCAAATTAGTTAAACCCAAATGCTCGAGGTTTTTTAATTCACGGAGAGATAACGATAGAGTTTCAGAAGTACACTCGCCAGTGAAATTTACAAGAAGAGTCCTGAGCCTAATCATACGGAGGAGGTCTGTCACACTACTGTGTTTCGTTGAGAAAAGCCCCAATGTCTCCAGGTTCACTAGATCACCCAATTCCAACTTTGTTTTATCATCCATAACACAAGGTAGGAAAAGGAACCTCAACTCTAGCATCTCCTTCAAAATATTTGGCACATGAACTGGAGACATTGAGACGGATAAGTTCAAATAGAGCAGAAGCTTTAGATTCCGCAGAGAAGAAGGTAGATGAGATACGGAAGCATCGACTAAGCTCAAGTATCTCAAGTGAATGAGCTCTCCAATGCTGGAAGGTACCTTCCCTCCTTTAAACTTGGCTCCAGACAGATCTAACACCTTGAGTAATGGTAAACTTCGGAAACATTGAGCTGGCTGATTCCACAAGTTTCCCTCGACTCCCAAACACAAAAGAGATCTAGCTTTTTTGTTGTTTTTATGTCCCAGCATATGAAGTGCATTCCCACTATACATAACGAGTCTGCGAGATCTACTAGAAGTGTGAGCATTGATAGTAGAGGTGGAAGTAGGGACTTTGATGACTTGAAGAAAGTTCTCTTCTTTCGCTTTAGATAAACATACTTCTCTCATCATGTCATGCATTTGACAGTACTTCGATATCGAATTTGAAAAGACAATATCCTTTTCAACAATAACCATATTTCTCCTTACTAACTCGTCTAGGTAGTCTTCTCCACTTTCTTGAATGGTTGCTCCATCGCAAACTGATGTTATTATTCCTTCTGAAGCCCATAAATAAAACAATCTCTGCAAATATATCTTGAAATCTTCAGGGAAATGAGCTAGGTAAAGGAAACAATGCTTTAACTGCATTGACAAATCTTCATAGCTCAGAGACAATACTCGGTAAACCGAATTGAGATTGTTGTCATCTAAGCCAGATGTTCCTACGATCTGAGTTTGAATATTGTCATATACTCTTTTCCACTCAGGAACTGTATCTTTATTAGCTAACAAGCCTCCCAACACTTTAACGGCTAACGGTAGTCCTCCACAATATGTGACCATTTTCTTACCCATGGCTTCTAGTTCTTCATCAATCATAAATTCTGCAAACCATCATCAGGAACCTTGGCATCATAAGATTTGACGTATGAAGGTAATTTAGTGAATAAATCTACATGATTTTTGATATAAACATCTGGAATGCGTAAGAGAAATCACGCTTTTGGCCTTAAGGATTTATAAAAAGAAAAAAAAAAACTATAAGATTCTTATATGAATGCTTACCAGTTTCGTCTCTCTTAGGGAATACTATGCTCTCACATAATCTCCAACTTTCTTGGGGAGTAAGGATTTTTGGTCTAAAGGCAAAACATGTTGGATCTGCATGTAAACCAACACCTTCATTGCGAGAAGTAAGTAGCATCTTCGAACCTGCAAAATACTTTTCCTTTCATTTTACGGAATAAAAGACATTTATTTTATGACCAATGTGTATCTTCTTGCTACTATCCCCCTCTCTCTTTACAATCACTTTTGAAGTTGAAAAGGAAAGTACTTATCTAATGTATGTACAATTAGAGAGCTCACCTCTCTTTTGGGGAAACACGGCTTTTATTCGGTCCCAATCTTCGTTTTTCCATACATCATCGATGACAATCAAATATCTAGACGTTTCCAACAATTGAAAGAGCTTACCATGGAGTGTATGCTCATCCATCTGTTTAATGTCCCCATCATGTGGTCTAAGATCTTGCAAGATCCTTTGCCAAATATCCTTTTGAGTAAACTCTTGCGAAACACATACCCATGTGAATCCATCAAAATGACGCCGGACAATGTCATGATTGAAAACTTGTGTAGCCAGAGTGGTTTTACCAATACCACCCATCCCGGATATAGAAACCACTTGGATGTTATCATTCACCAACTGACCAACCAATTCTTCAACACCTTGTTCCACCCCCACAAGATTCTTTTCAGAACTGTTAGGAAATGTTTGTCGAATCTCCCTTTGCACCCTTTGTCTCTCTTGCAGCGACAGCGAACGGCCACCATCAATAATCTGTTGTATTCCAAAATTCTGCATTCGCGCAATCACCTCAGAGATCCTCATAGTTATGCCTTCGATATCTGTAGCAAACTCCCGGCGATCCACTAAGAAGCAAGAAAGTCTTCTCACATGTTTCGTGATCCCTTTTTCTTTTACTTCTTTCAGAAGAAAGGATTCGATTATATCCTCAGCATCATCAACAATGTCCTGGACATCTTCCAAGAAGTTTCTCACTCTTTGACTCTCATATTTCTTGGCATATGCATCTTTCAACAATGACTGTAACGTTCTCATCTGATGTTTTAGTTCAGATACTTGCTCGTGAACTCCCTGCAATCGCTCAGATTCTCGACTCAGGAGCTCCCAAAGTTTTTGCACTCCGAAGGACACAACTCCCTCAGCCATAACTACTCCTGTTCCACCGTCAACACATAAGCCAACAAAATAGTACAAACATGTAGTAAGATCTTAAACCCTTTACGAGAAATGTTTGGTCTATCTAGTGAGACATAAAACCTCCCCCTAAGATAATATGTTTTTTATTTAAACAAACTTGTAATAAGATTTGGTTAAACGATTCAAGTGCGTCAAATTCGTGAAACAAGATCTTGTAATAATCCAAAGTGTTTTTAAAAGAAGATTCGAGTCACCACAACAAAGTACAAACGACGGATCAGAGCAAGTTAAGAAGATAGATACGATCTAAAAGAAAGCGTTCGTAAACAATAAAACACGATCTACCTTCTCTGAATCAGCTCTGCAACTCGCTTGTGGTAGCGATGTTCTTTGGAAGAAGAGAAAACTAAAAGCGGCAATGAAAGAGTTGAATCCACGATGTCTTATGACTTATGACCAATAACCAATGGCCACCTGTGGCTTTGTGCTCTCAGAGCGTCCTTTCGAAGAAATATTTTAATACATGAAAAATGTTTCAAAATCTCAAAAACCTGATATAGAAGTCAATTAATAATCACTCTTTAGAAAGTCTAACCCGCGAGTGATAATTAATTAGACAATATTAGGCCTGGACAAAATACCTTGAACCAAAAAACCGAACCGAAATTGAACCGAATTAGAAGGTACCGAACCGAATAGTTATAAATACCCGATTGGTTTCTGATATAAAATATTTAGGGTACCCGAACCGAACCGAAACCCGAACGGGTACCCGAAATATACGAAATATAATTATATATCTAAAAATATTATGTATTTTTAGTTTTGAAATAACCAAAATACTCAAAATTATAATTATAAACCGAATATATTAGTTATGTTTAGACCGATATAACCAAAATACTCAAAATATTCAAAAATTTTTAGTTATATTTGTCAAAATTAAAAAACAATTGCAAAATTTAACCAAATTTTATTTAAATTAAACAAATTTTTTAGTTTTTTCAAGAATTGTGATAAATTTTGGGTACCCGAACTCGGGCGGAACCGAACCAAACCCGATCCGAAAAAAAAAAAATACATGAATGGATCATAGACTTTTAAAATTTGGATACCCAAAACCTGAAAAAACCGATTCGAACCCGAGCGGTACCCGAATGCCCATGTCTAGACAGTACATTAAAAAAACATGCAAATTTATATTGAACCGTATTGTACATTGCAAGTGGAGCCGAGATTGCCTCGACTTTAAACTATATTTTTAGTATTTACAATTAAAATTGAAATAGAAAGCATGTTTGATTTTAAAAAGGAATGAATATAATGAAAGTTGAAAGTAGATACAAGCAAAATTTTGTTTTCCCGACAAAAAAAAAATTTCTGCCAAAAACGTGATTTTGAGTTTTTCTGCCAAAATTATAAATTTCGTTTTTCCGTTAAAAATTTATTTCTGTATTTTCTCAAAAAAATGCAAAATTCCGTTTTAACGCCAAAAGTTTGATTCCGTGTTTTCCTACTAAAACAAAAAATCTTGTTTTTGCCCCCCAAAAACATGCAATCGCATTTTGGCTATGAAAAATAATATATTAAAATCAGACTTTTCCGTTAAAAATTTATTTCTGTATTTTCTCAAAAAAATGCAAAATTCTGTTTTAACGCCAAAAGTTTGATTCCGTCTCAGTTCTATATTAAATAAAAAAATTGTGTTTTTTCATATTAATGTAAAAAAAATCTAACAAAGTAGGAAAAAAAAATAAGTAGGTACACACGGGTGGATCCAGAATCAATAGAGTTTTTCTGGATACTCTATTAGTATTGGGTATTTTTAGGGGGTTTTGATGTAGAGGCTCTATTAATAGGTGGATTTTTTTAGGGTCCAGCTAAAATTACCCATGGCAACATCTCTACATATATATGAAGATTAATTAAAATTTTAATATCTATACTATTAAAACATGATCACTTTTGGAATCTGTTTCCTAATACCTCTGATTTTTTTAATAAATTGAACATGTTGTCAAACATGTATTAAACATGTTGCCAAACATTTATTAAATCTATTATAAAAGTAAAAATTAAAAATTAAACATATTTGAATCAATAACACTTAAATTAGTTCTTATTCCTCATTTCACATTTTACATATTACAAAACTAGGTGTTTAGCATGCGCCTTGCACTGGCATATAGATTTCATACATTTATCACATCATTAAGTTATTAACTTTGTTACCGATAAAATACCAAACACAAATATAACAGCAATGTTAGATTTACTATCAATCCAAAAAAAGAAAAGAAAAAAAGAAATAACAACCAATATTATTTCATAAAAAAACGAAATAAAGTAATGGCAATCATAGAGCTTGAGAACAATTGAATAATGTTTCATTCATTCACATATTGTATGTAAATCAATTCTTTTTTTTTATCTCTCCATCGCTAGAACCCTCTCTCCATTTTGTCGTAAGTATCTCACCTTCTAATCGGTTATTCCTCGTCTTCTTCTTCTTAATCGTGTTTGACTTCTATTTCTTATTCTTTATCATTTTTGTCTTCTCCAACAGTTCTTCTTCTCCTTTCTCTTTCAGTTTGTGTTCGTCTTTCTCTTTCGGCTTTCCTTCATCATCATCTTCGTTCTCTGGCTTATTATTCTTTCGGTTTTTCGTCGTCCCGTTCTTTTTCTTCTTTGATTTTTTCATCATACTATGAAAAAAAAAAACCGGGCTTAAACATTGGGTTGTGGCTTAATAGCTTTGATTTTTTCATCATGAAAACAAAAAAAACCGGGCTTAGACATTGGGTTGTGGCTTAATAGCTCCAGCCCAATAAAGTATCATCAGAGGAAATTACATAAGAGACATTACCTCAAAAACTAATTACCAAGTTTGTTTTGGTTCAACTAAATATGACCCAAACAACTTGAATCCATATCAAAAGTTAGATACTGTAACTTGATTCAATTTTTGTACAAAAGTATTAACAGTCAAATAACCTATATGATATCCAACCTACAACATCTTGAAAAAATCCAACCCAAAATCTGAATAGGCCACATCCTTGTTACAAACTTAACATCTTTTTTTTCTTTCTATTTTGACGATCACAACTGTGAGAAATCTATCGACCTATGGTCCATAACTTTTTTATTACAAAAAATATATTCAGATTGAAATGTATTTATCAGATATATATCCCAATTTACAAAGAATGGCTTTTTTGTTTTGTTTTTCATTTGATTCGGAGCTCTTTTTTTTTTTTTCTTTTCCATTTTCAGATGTAAAGAAGAAAACAGTTTAACGCAATTAAACTTCAGCGAATTATAGTATATTAAAATCAGCAAAGAGTCAAAACTCATTACATCTCAGAGACAAAACATATTACCCACAATCAGTTCACTATTCACCCAATACAATACCACACACACAAACAAAAGCCCTTAATATAAAAACTTTTATCTTCGTTTTTTTATCCATCACATAGTCAAGGCAAGACATTTCTTGTTGCTTACCCTTTTCCTCCTGAACAACAGTTTATTCAAGAACCCTAATCCTTGCTTCTTTCTTGGAACCATCTCCATCTTCTCACCTTTTGCCTTCACTGGTTCGTACACGATCAATGCATTGTAATTTTTACCATCACCATGAGTATCTATGTTGTTATCGTCCTCTGCTTTGTAGGATGACTCTTTTGCCGTTGAATCTTCTATATTGTCCCGGAGATAAGATCTTTTGTGTAGAAACTTCACTTTGCTGCTTGTTTCTGTTGTAGATAACGCTCTTAGTTGCTTCCGTAAATTGGAAATCGTTTCTTGACACTCTGATAGTTTCACAGATGCTGCTGTTGTATCCCATCCCTGCAAACAAAGCTCCATCATCATCATCAAACACAAAATTTGATATTTTAGTCTGGTGAACTCTGGTTTACTCTACTCACGCTTTTGTTTCTCTGCGTCGGGTTCTTCGTTTCAACACTGCCAAAACTCATAAAAAGGTGATGAATTTTCTATAACAAAAGGAAGTATTGTTGAGACTTTAGATGTGATTCTGGTTTTAGTTACCTTTCCAACTGAAGCTGAAGCTCCATGCAAGTTCCTTCAAGTTCTTCACAACAACTCTTTCTGTAATCAAGTTCTACCTCAAGAGAAGACAACGTCTTCTCTGTCTCGTTGAGCTTAGCTTTGGTTATGTTCAGCTTTGTATCAAGATCTTCCTTCATCGATTTTTCCGTTTTAACCTCAGCCTCTACCGTTTCCTTACTTTCTCTCAACGCTTTGATCTCTAGCTTCTGATCTTCTCCTCTGATTCCTCAAGCTTATCTCTCAGTTCTTGCCTCTCATCGCATTCAATTTTCTCAACCTTATCTGCTGTTTTTAGACCCAAATGTCTCTTGATCTCATCCTTTGTCATTGGACCTGATTCCATTTGAGATTTCCATGTGATGCAGAGAGGATCTCCGTCAGCTTTTTTGGTCTCTGCATCATCATCCATACATCCTAAAGCAATCTTGATGTCTTGTAATAGTTCTTTTACACCGCATTTCGATATCCTCTCTTGCTTCGATATAGCGCTCAAAACAACTTGAATCCAATCGAAAGATCCCTCCTTTTCATCATCCGCTCTTGGATATTTCTCAGTACAAACAATGGCTAACTTCTCCATCTCATTAAAATCATCCATCAGGAACTTCATCTCCCTCGAACCAGAAGGGCTAATCACGCTATTTTCACTCCTAATATCGAAACTTGAAACCTCCAACAGTTTCTGCCCTCGGCTAAGATCTTTGATCTCCATGTTTTTCCTCATAATAATGTCCATTAGATTCTTGTTCTCTGCCCTAACATTCCCAATCTGCTCCATCAAAAGATCATACTTAAGCTTCCGGCTCTGAACTTCATCTCTCATCATCAAATCGCTCTTGTTCGCGCTTCTTCTTTTCATCTCCATCTTCCTTTCTTCACCTTCATTCCTCATCGATATAGACCTCTCCGGGAACTTCTTTCGAAACAGAAGTCTTAACCTTTGGCATTCAGCTTCCAGCTCAACAATCTTGTTCACGTTCCTAAGTTGCTGTTTATGGGTTAGCTCCATAGACTTGCGAGTATACTCTGTTTCCTCTGTTTTTACCACAAGATCCTTCTCAAGAGCAGTATACTCATATCTCAAGAACGCGTTTTCTTTCTCTGTCGAATCTAATCTAGTCATTAATGTTGACGTAAACTTGAAGTTAGCTTGAGGAAATAAGGATCAAGAGTATATTTAGGAGTTATCTAAATATACATATATATTTAGGAGTTAGCTAAATATGTACAATTACCTAAAAAGAGATTAGGTTAATTGAGTCTCCTCTCTATATAAGGATATGCAAGGTTGTTGCATAACTTAAGAGTTTAAGAGAGATTGAGAGCTTTAGTTTTTGAGTTAGTTTTCTAAAGCAAATAAGAGAGTTATTCTTATCAATCTTTGAGTTCTTAAATTCAATAATTAACGCTTCGAATTCTGATTCCACCTGAAATTTACGCTCTTGTAGGCTTACCGCGAGCTCTTCTTCCGCCACAAGAGCCTTCTTAAGCTGAGAGTTTTCGGCGGCTAAAGTTTGAATTTTTCTCTTCATCTCAAAATCATCATCTGCAGATTCTTCTTGTCTCTCTTTCTTAGTTACAACTGAACTGAAATTGTTGTTACTGATTCAAAATCTTTCTATTTAACCCGTTTTGCAGTGAACTAAAATATTTGTGTCTAACTTTTTTATAAAATTAGTAAAATATTTTTCAACTTTTGTTTTGATAGATATATATTTTTCACTATAATAAATTATAGTGAAAAATATAGCAAAATTTTGAATAGATTTTTTTCTTTGAATATACATGGATTTATTATTATTTTAAAATATATAGTATTAAAAATAATTAAGAAATTAAATAATAAATAACCTCTTTAATACAAAATATATAATTTCCATATTCTAATCAATAATTTTAAAAGACTATGATATCCTTTCCTATTTCTATTATTTTTTGTTATTTGTAATGACATTTTATGTAATAATTTACAAAACAAAATTCATTTTCAAAAATGTTTTCTTAAATAATATTATAGAGATCCATTATACACTTTAGACCGTATGTGAGAAACATGCGATAGAGAGATGGCAACAGTAATATCTCCAACATATGTGATTTGTTCGGTGCAAATAGCATAAAAATTGTTTTGTATTGGTTTGAAAAAACAGTTGTCATAAATAGCGCATGGCTTGAGTAATGTTATTTTATTAAATATGGTTCTAAATATATATGTAGTTTTGGTATATATTTGGGTGTTGGAATATCTTTAGATGTGTAAAACTTATTTAATCATCTTTATTTTTTTCTTAATCTAATTAACTTTTATAATATCGTGTGATGCGAAAACGTTATCCACAGAAAAGTTTGTGTGATGCATGCGTTTTTGTCTAGTTAAATTTTGATAAGTGTTAGTGAAAGTCGACATTCACTAACAATAAGCCGTGATATTAGTATAAAATAATGAGGGTTCTCGCAGTTTGCATTAGAGAAAAATTGAAAGTGGTCATAAAATTGTTGTTCTTCGTGAGAGTGATTCGTCAAAGGGGGATTCGATTTTGTAGGCTTTGCTAACTATCTTTGATTTAAATAAAGCTGTATGAGCTATTTTATCCTAGAGTGGGCTTTTGTAAAAACCATTAGACCAACACCTGTTGGTGCTTATCGTATAATTGTAACAACAAATTTGTGGATTCAAACTTACTCCATTGTTATTGCAATGATGGAAGGAAAAATATATAAGTTGGAGGTGAACGTTAATTCATATTAATAGTTCATTTTGATATGAACATTATATATAACCAAATCGGTTTAAAAAGAGTCATCATCAAAATGTTTTTTTCCCCTTTGTTATACTTGTTCCTATCAATTGAAGCTCTAACCACCTTATTATTTATTTGAGCATACCGTTCCTGGAAAGAGGTAATTTTCTCAGTTTCTTTTCTATCCTCAGGGGCAGAGGTCTATAGCTCAGGGTTACTGCTGAATGGGATAGTTACTCAAAAGCTAGAGTATGAGGGGTTGGTATCTGTTATATGACAAGAGATTCTTGTATTTTTCGAACAGAGCTTTGTATCATCTCATTAATGCCTTCTTCTTCTGAATCTTGAACTGTGTCAGGTACCGTCTCTTCGTTGATCATGTTAGGAGAACGCGGTCAACGATATGGATCAGAGACGACAAAGGTGAGTTCCAACGCCGTAGAGGGTGAAGGAGGAAATGGGATCAAAATATTCCTTGCATGAAAGCTCTGTTTTAGATCCAGCTCATTAGATAGACTAGAAAGTGGTTGTACACGTAATATGTTCTTGTCTTTGGCTTCAACTCGTCTAATTATAAACTGGTTGGAGTTTTCTAAGGTCGTTGAGAGTTTTATCATTTACTTTTTATTAGGAGAGTTGGATTTTGAGTGATTACAACATGTCCTTATTGTGAAAATTTGACAAGATAAACGGATAGTGAGATTTAAACAAATATTTGGTTGGACTCTCAAAACTGGCTAACATAAATCTTGAACCTAACATGTTACTTTTTATCATTTTAGCAATAGCAGATTTACCAGCAAATGACGAGTAAATGATAAACAGAAAAAAGTATAGAAAAACAAAAATTTACCTTAAAATTATGTTTATCATCGTGACGTTTTTTTAATAATCGTTCACATATTTTTCTTATCAAGGCGTTCATTTTTGTCTTCTTTAATCTTAACCAAAACCGTAGCCTATAAAGTTGAGTTACACACATTACAAATTACTACTAGTTACAGAAGAAGAAAAAAAAATTGAAGAGAAAGATGAAGAATCTAGTAATGTCCTCGAGATTGATGTGGAACTGATCAGTTTTAGGGGATGCGTCGGTTTTCAGGTATAATGACAGGGAGTTAGAGAAATTTGTGTGGTTTAGCGATGAGAAATATATGTTCTATCTCTTCGCGTAGTTGAAACTAGAGATAATCACACACCAAAAAAACATTCTTGAATGTGAATGAATTGGTTTGCAGAAAGTGAAAGTTCAGTTTTACATTAACTAAGACTGTTTTAGAAGTTGTTGTACAAAAGAATGCTAAAGTTAAACATTCCTACTTGCAGAAAGAATCTACGGCTGCTGCTCATATCAAGTGGACTTTCGTCCGACAGGTCCACCTTTTGCTGATTCTCTTCTTGTCTTTTTAGTAACAAATTAGTTTAGTTTTGGTATAGGTAGAAAATTCGGTACCTTTTTTCCTGAATTTTTTTGGAGAATCAGTGTTGTAGTTGCAGAAGAAACATCACTTATGCAGAATCTTAGCCCACCTGAGATTGATTTTGCTATTGTCTCGTAGTTAAAATAGGTGCTTTGGTATCAATGGAATACGAAAGTAGGAATCCTTTGTGCTAAAATTTTCAGGAGAGGGTCTTAGTTTAGTTTTGCTGCTGCTGGAGTTTGGAAAAGTTGTAATAATTATGATTGAATTGTTGAGGAGGATGAAGAGTTAGTTTAGTTCCAGCATCATGTGAGTTTAGTTTTTCTCTTCTTCTCTTAGTCGGTAAAAAGTTTACAGCTTAGTTAAAGTGCACTGTTTGCGGCAGCGCCACAAGTGCATTGTTGCTCATTCCTCTGGTCAAGCTGTTTTCGATGGCAACGTCCGTGTCAACAAGAAAAGCTTGAAATTTTGGACATAATCCTCTCTTCTTTAGACATGCTTCTATGTACGAGACAAGAATTGATCTTAAAACTTAAAATGTGTGTTTAAAGCAAGGAACACTGGGCAGTTGAAACATCTGATAAAAATACCACATCTTAATAACATATCATTCCAAACGATTATTCAAAGAACAAGAGAGAGAGAGAGAGATGTTACATGTAGAGCTTATTTAGCCACATCCGGCCAAGATGCAGGCATTGGAGATGCTCCAAAATAAATAAAGAAAAACACGACAACAAAGAAAAAAAGAGATTACATGTTGGAGGTCACCTCTTTTTTCCTTTTGCTTCCAGCTCGCTCAATTTGAACCATACCTACGAAAAACCAGCAAAGATGGATGCAGGCATTGCAGATGCTCCAAGATAAACAAAGGAAAACACAACAACAACAAAAAGAGATTACAGGTCACCTCTTTTCCTTTTGCCTCCGGCTGGCTCGATTTGAACCAAACTTGGAACATAATTAAGAATAGCTATATTACCTCCAACTGTTATTTCAAGTCCAAAATCCACTCTTGTGACTTTATTATCCTCCCCAACGATGGATATCACGTCTTTGTTCTTGGTCTGGGTCTCGTCTTCAAAGTCAAGCCAATTCTCACAAATCATGACGACTTTCTTCTCCTCGTCGAGCAAGAAATTTGTATCTTGAGCAATTTGAAGATCAGGGCTCAAATCCAAAGCTAAGACCTTGCTCCACGACACCACTTGGGTGGTCTCATCAATCTTATTTGACACCCATATCTCAGTCTTGCATGTAACATCGCGCTGTAATATTACCGAAAGTTTCTCTTCTTTAACAACGGAAAGACCTGCAACTTCAAGCCAAGCACACTGATAGGGAAGCGGCACCGGTACAGATTTCTCTGTTGAAAAATCAAACTTGAGCAAGGATATGTTGCGTTGCGCTTTTGTTTCATCTATAGCGAACCAGTAAGTACTTCCCTTCAAAGACACGCTGTGACAAGAGAAATCGGTCCAGCCTGGAGGGATGATATCATCAAAAGGTCCTCCATGAATCAGAGCTGAACTCGTAGATTTCAAAATCTCTTCTACAACTAAAAAGGTTCAAGATTTTGTAGCGCTTTTTGTTGTCTTCGTGGTAGTACCCGAGAACAAAGATGCGGCCTTGGGGGCGACGATTTCTGGGTCGAAACCACCTGGTTTCACCAGTAAACGGGTTCCAAACCACGAATCTAGATTCGTCTTCGGAGGTGCATACCAACAAGCCGTCACAGTGAAAGACTCGAGATATGTCGAATTGAGCTGAATGCGGATCGACTAGGCTAAGCTCATTTTTTACCTCTACAGTTGGAACTGGTCCGTCGAGATCGAAGATTGTCGGACAAATAATGTCTGCTCTGGTCTTCATGAGCGCCAGAAACTGCTTTGCGGCTTTATCAGTGTGCTTTCTTGCGAATCTCCTATCACCGTTAAATAAACGGTTCCACTGTTTGCAAGTAGATCCCAATCGTTTCAGATTCGTAGCCGGAACGTGGCAGAGTATCTCCTCCTCTACCAAATCCTTTGGAAGATCTCCGAATATCATTGGTCTCTCAAGAGAGCGGCGGTGATACAATTTCTACTTTCTCTTTGATCTTTGTTTTGTGATCTTATTTGTGATACAATAAACTTAAGCTTATATAGTTGTGATTCTAAACAAGAATAGTATATTGCTATTTCTTTAAGTTTTTTTTTTTTTGCCCAATTTCCTTTTAACTTTTGCCTATTTTTCGTGATTTCATTTTTGTCAAATTTCTTTTGTTCGTTTGATTTCTTTTTGGTTGTCTTTTTCCTTTTTCTTCTTTATATCTTTCTTGATTTTCCTTTTTATTTGGTACAAACGAATATATTCTAACATGTAGTATGATAATTTTCAACTATAAAAAAAGATAATTTGTAAAAATAAATAATATACAAATTTAAAGCGTTCATTTTTTAACTGCGACGCATCCATATTTCTGACTTAGTTATTTTTGGTTACATCAAAATAATATAACACGATAGAATGGATTATAGTACACGGTATAAAGGCATCATCAATATATATTGGATTCGAGATGGTGACTACTAGATTTGTTGTGAATATCTTCCCATGTTTCTATCAATTTCACATTAATTGTCAATTCCATAAGATCTGCTTGTAACATTATTCGCCGTTAGGAAAGTAGGTTAGAATTTTGTGCAGCATCGTCGAAGTGAATTTTGTGCAGCATCATAGAATTTTGTCCACGTGGCGACTTTCGAGGAATCAGCAAAGTATACCACATCTCCTTTTGGTCCACGTGTCGTGATCGTTATTTAAGTTTTTTAACGTAGTAGTCCAAACTCCAAACAGGTCAGTTGTTTTTTTTGTTTTTTTTATTATAACACTAACCGAAGTTCTTAACCTATTAAGTTTCACATTAGCACACTAGGTGAGTACGCGCGGAACTTATTTTTAAAATGGCTATTTTAATTGTAATATTGTAATATTCTTTATATTTTATGAAATTTATATTTAAATTTCAAAATACATACATTCTTTAATCAAAACTATTAATATATTTGTTTGATATTTATATTGCAGTACCTTAGTGATCTGTAGATTGAATTGAATTGAATTTAAATTTGAAAGTTGAAACGGACACACCAAAATACATGAAAAAAATGATGGAAGATTAATTATGAAAGGAAATATCACCTCAAGGTCTTAAGCGAGAAACAAAATGTAGAGGGATCTGCGTAAGTTCCTTCTCGAGATCGACGGGTGTGAAGTTGAAACGACAACCTATATAATTTCAAAAAATGATGTTGAGGTTCTTCACAGCACAAATCGATCACACCCAGAAACCAAAGCTATAAAATAAAATGAAATGAGAAACCCACCAAACTTACATATACAACATATAGAGTGGAAAATCGAAGGATAGGAGAATCGTTACCTGGCGGTCTTGAGCTTGGAAGAAATCAAAAGCAATAATCCAACGTCTCTTCGTCTCTTACAAATTTACTGATTCAAACAATAGAACAGAAATAGTTGCTAATCCCTTTAAAACATGTTTTGAGGTGGAGAAGGGAACTGTGTTGCAAGTAGAGAGGTTTAAACCCTAATGGGTGACCATTCAGTTGGCTTGAACTGAACGGAGTCGATGCGTGGGGAGTTGAATATATAATACTATATATCTATCCAATTACTATCTATGAAAGTCGAATCGTCAGGTAAGGAGAAAGTCTTTTGGAAAAGGTAATCAGCATGAATCATTGTGGAAACGTAATGATTTTGAAGAAATTAACGCTTAAGAAAGACACGTAGATATAGAAGTTATGAGGGAGATATTACATGGGCATTTTTTATTGGTTAGGATTTTGTTTTGGTAACGCGGCTTGTAATAATTGGCTGCTTATTTGCTTCGAGGAAATCAATTCCTTTACGTAAGGGAGGATAACTAAAATCACCTTAAAAATGTTTTAATTACTAAAAGAATGTAAATTTTTTTTTAATTACTAGAATAACCTAAAAAATGAAAAAATATCGATTTTGGTCTTTTGACCTTTGTTAACAAAAACGTAATTACGATAATGCCATTACTATTTTTAATCCACATCAGCGAGCAAATTCTGGTAGACTTATTTTTCGGCGGTAGACTTATTTTGGTAGCAGGGTAGATATATTTTCGGGCGGTAGACTTATTTTGTATTGGTATACTTATTTTGGGTTAGTAGACTTATTTTGGTAGACTTATTTTTATGCAAGGTAGATTTGTTTTCAGGCGGTAGACTTATTTTTTGGCCGGTAGACTTATTTTGTGGTGGTAGACTTATTTTGGGTTGGTAGACTTATTTTGGTAGACTTATTTTTATGCATGGTAGATATGTTTTCGGGCGGTAGACTTATTTTAGGTTGGTAGACTTATTTTGGGTTGATAGACTTATTTTGGTAGACTTATTTTTATGCATGGTAGATATGTTTTCGGGCGGTAAACTTATTTTTTTGGCGGTAGACTTATTTTGGGTTGATAGACTTATTTTAGGTTGGTAGACTTATTTTAGTATACTTATTTTTATGCATGGTAGATATGTTTTCGGGCGATAGATTTATTTTGGGTTGGTAGACTTATTTTGGGTTGGTAGACTTATTTTGGGTTGGTCTACCAAACAAAACAAGTCTACCATGAAATAAAACAAGTATACCAGAAGATGAAACAAGTCTACCACACGAAAACAAGTCTACCAAAAAACGAAAACAAGTCTACCAAACGAAACAAGTCTACCAAACGAAACAAGTATACCAAACGAACAAGTCTACCATGAAATGAAACAAGTATACCAAATACACTTAAACAAGTCTACCAAAAAGACTCGAAGAAGTCTACCAATGCGACTCGAACAAGTCTACCAAATGACGATTAACAAATGACGATTTTGCCACCCAAATAACTTGAGATTTGCAAAAAATGCCATGCATCTTCTTCTAGGTTGCGCCGCCCAGATGAGATGATGAACGCCCATATTTTTTTCTTGGATGAACTCTTTTCCAAGATTTTCTAGTTACTCTCTTGATAACTCTACCTCTATAAAACTTGAAATATCTTTAGCTTCTCTATTGTATCTTGAAAATTTTGCTCTTCATCATCTTCAACATTATCTTCTTCATAATCTCTTCATCATCTTCAACCATGGAGCAAATTATTTTAGTTTGTGGGAAATGGATTTTTTAGAAAAAACGTTGGGTCTTCTTGGTTGATAAGTCAAAAGGGTGTAGAATTTTAGGAGTAGATCATAAAACCTCGTTTGATGATTTCCTTTGGATGGTTTATGAAGATTTCGGTTTGGATCATCCCTATTATGAGGTACAATTGAGTTATATGTTGTCGAAAAAGTATTTGCAAAGATTACCACAAGATACACCTCCGGTATTTGTAGCAACGACTAGACAATTGAAAGGTTTCTTGCAACAGTTTCAAAACGATATGGTTCGTTTATGCGTGGAGATTATAGAGAAAGCGGAGGATGTCGTCGAAGTTGAAGAAGATGATGAAGATGAGGAATACAGATTTGATAATTGCGAAGACGTAGATGGTGCAAGTTCTGATGATGAAGAATATGGGACGTGTGGTAAGGATTCCGATGACGAAGAAGACATGCAAAATCTGCCACCAAATAAACGAGCTTCAACAACGAATCCTGATTTTGTGCAGATGGAAATGAAGTCTGTAGACTTAGCTGTTGGCCAATGTTATGAAACAAAAGAGGAGTTAGAGACGAGATTGAAGATGTATGCGGTTGCAAGTAAATTCGACTTTAATGTTGGTTATTATACGCCAAAATTGTTGACGGTTAAGTGTTGGGTGGAAGGATGTAAATGGAGGGTTCGTGCATCAACGGTAGGAGATAATCCAAGGTTCTATATCAAGACTTATGTTGGAGAGCACACATGTTCTATTACGAAGCGTTCATCTCGTGCCCGGCAAGCAACTCATGAGATACTAGGATGTCTTTATAAAGACATTGTTGGTGGTGTAGGACCAATCGTTTTGCCTTATCATGTTGCTGATGCTCTCACCAAACGATATGGAATAAAGGTTTGACATCCTTTACATGCCTTATCATATTTTGTTCGATTTTAGTTTGGTAGATTTATTGTGGTCGATTCATTTTGGTCGATTTAATTTGGTAGATTTATTCGATTTAGTTTGGTAGATTTGTTTTGGTAGATTTATTTTGTTCGATTTAGTTTGTTAGATTTATTTTGGTAGATTTATTTTGGTCGATTTAGTTTGGTATATTTATTTTGGTAGATTTATTTTGGTCGATTTAGTTTGGTAGATTTATTTTGGTAGATTGTTTTTGGTCGATTTAGTTTGGTAGATTTTTTTTGGTAGATTTATTTTGGTAGATTTAGTTTTGTAGATTTATTTTGGTCGATTTTTAATTTGGTAGATTTATTACAGGTGGAGTATTGGAAATCCCATCGTGTATTAAAGTATGCTCGAGAACTAGTAAGAGGAAGTTCGGAGAATGGTTACGAGGAGCTTCCGCCATACTTATACATGATTAGGCAGACTAATCCGGGGACACTTATAAAGCTTGAAGTTGACAAGGAAGACAAGTTCAAGTTTATGTTTATCGCATTCGGTGCATGCATACATGGGTTCCCGTTTATGCGAAAAGTTGTGGTTGTTGATGGGACGTTTTTGACTGGTACATACAAAGGTACACTACTAATGGCCTCAACGCAAGATGAGAGTTTTAATATATTTCCGATTGCTTTTGCTGTCGTTGATACCGAGAATGATGAGTCTTGGGAATGGTTCTTTAGACAATTACACCGGGTTATCCCAGATGATGAAGGACTTGCCATCATTTCCGATAGGCATAGAGCAATTGGAAACACGATAGGGAAGGTTTACCCCCTTTCTAGTCGGGGTATTTGCACTTATCATTTGCATAAGAATATTTTGGTGAAATTTAAAGGTGGGGATTCTTTCGGACTTGTGAAGAAGGCCGCAACCGCATATAGGCTTGTAGAGTTCAATGCCTTATTTGGGCAGATTCAAGCTAGTAATCATGGACTTTATAACTATTTGCAAAAAGCGGATGTACGTATGTGGACACGAGTTCATTTCCCGGGAGATAGGTACAACTTCATGACTACCAACATAGTGGAATCGATAAATAAGGTCCTTTCAAAGGTAAGAAGTTTTCCAATCGTGACACTTTTGGACGAGATAAGGTCGCTTCTAACAAGGTGGTTTGCGAAAAGGCGTCGGAAAGCAAGTCTAATGAAAACCGAGCTTACTACTGCTGTTGAGAAATTGCTAAGGGTACACGTTTTCCATTGTTATAGATGTTTTCTTTTATGATAGATTTGTTTAGTTTTATGGTAGATTTATTATATTTGATGGCAGATTTGTATTTTCTGTAAACAAGTCAGAGTAGAAGCTGCCAAGCAACTGACTGTGCAAGAAATAGATGAGCATCATGCACAGGTCACCGGCAGAACATCCTTGCATGTTGTCAATTTGGATGAGAGGAAGTGTACTTGTCGAAGGTTTGACATTGATAAAATCCCATGCGTCCATGCCATTGCAGCGGCAGAAGCTGCAAAAATTTCAACGATCTCTCTATGCCATCCCTACTTTCGAACAACTTACTTGTACAACGCTTACTCGGGGATAATAATGCCAAGGGATGTTGCGTTACATGTGCCCGAAGAAGTGGCTATGAAAGTTTGTATGCCTCCTTTCGTTCTTAACCCACCTGGGCGTCCAAAAAATTACCGAATGAAAAGTGCAATGGGGGTAGCAATGGAGAAAAAACGTCCAAGGAAAGAACACAAGTGTTCCAAATGTGGTGGTGGCGGGCATAATCGTGCTACATGCCAATTGTGAACTCATTAGTTTCTACTTATATATTTGTTGCTATGTGTAATAATAAGTTTGACAGTGATATGTGTTGTGTTGCTTGCTTTCTAGAGTTGAATTGAATAATCGTTTTAAACAAGTCTACCAATCGTTTTAAACAAGTCTACCAATAGTAATGAAACAAGTCTACCAAAACGTATCAAACAAGTCTACCAAATCGTATCAAACAAGTCTACCAAAAGTAATGAAGCAAGTCTACCACACTCTGAACAACATATCTGCCAAAGATCCCTTAAACAAAAAACCTAGTTTGGGCGACAATATTACATACATGGCTACGTTAGCATGGTCCAATCTACCAAGCTACATGCAAAAAACATGGTCCTTTGAAAGTATAGTTTCATCACCAAAAAATATGGTACCACGATTACAAAAACACTACTCTACAAAAGCACTAACTCTGATTCCTCACTTCACAGAACCTGTCTGCAGTGGAACCCTGTCATCGTACTCACCACGAGGGTTAGGATCAGATAGCTGAATTGTTTCTCCAAACCAGTTGGATGGAATCTCGTCCATAATCTCAGCTGCATATTTCATTCGAATCCCACCAATGTAAGTATCGTTAAGGTCTACCATAACATGCCCAAGAGCCAAACACTCAATAAACTTCAAGGTATACACGCCACAGTCGCCACTTTGGTCGTTTTGCGGAATATCCTTTATCCTGTAGGTGTAGAAGGCTTGCTCACTCTTCCATTCTCTTGGAAACATTTTGTGCAACAACAGTGGAATCATCTTCGCGTATGCCCTGATTTCTGATTTTATTTTATTATCGCCATTTAAACCTTTAATGCAATCATACACTTTAACCTTTTTCTTCGGAATGTCCACCTCAACGGCAACCCAATGTGCATTGTCGATATTGTGACAAATGTACAAGAGTTCGACATCCTTGAACCATTTCTTATTTGTCTTTGCAAAATCGGGAGATTGGCCATTGGCGACGGCGAAATATCCACTGCCAAACATCCAACTCTTCTCACTAGGTAAGAAGTCCCTTTTGTATTCTACAAACCATTGTGCAGTGAACAACGGGTCGAGGAAGGCAACCTTTCCACCTCTTTGATAAGGAGATGGGTTTCTCAATGACCGTTGTCGAAACATATTCATTGCCGTTGTCATATGCTGCAAAAATACAAATAAATATATAAATATGGCGCTTGTAAACCATTATAAAAATAAATGTACCAAAAATACATCTACCAGAAAGAAAGAAAAATACCCTATCACTCAACCAACCGAACCTCTCATAAGGCCAATCCTCTTTAGGTGTCATCAGATGAATGTAAAATTCAACAACTGGATCGGTATAATCCATTTGGTTCTCCCTAAAAACGAGGAAGTGATAAAATGATGAAATGAGAAGTACATGGTAGAAATGAAACAAGTCTACCATTCGTATGAAACAAGTCTACTAGTCGTAATGAAACAAGTCTACTAGTCGTAATGAAACAAGTCTACCAGACGAAATGAAACAAGTCTACCAATAATATTGTAAACAAGTCTACCAATCGTAATTAAACAAGTCTACTAATCGTTATGAAACAAGTCTACCAATCGTAATGAAACAAGTCTACCAATTGTAATTAAACAAGTCTACCAATAATATTGTAAACAAGTCTACCAATCGTAATTAAACAAGTCTACTAATCGTTATGAAACAAGTCTACCAATCGTAATGAAACAAGTCTACCTATCGTAATTAAACAAGTCTACTAATCGTTATGAAACAAGTCTACCAATCGTAATGAAACAAGTCTACTAATCGTAATGAAACAAGTCTACCAATCGTAATGAAATAAGTCTACCAATCGTAATTAAACAAGTCTACCAATCGTAATTAAACAAGAATGACTTACAGATCTGTCGCCACAAACTCGATCAACCAATCCTTTTTACGAGTGTCCACCACTTCAAAAGGATCATATAAAGATTCTGAAGGGATTACACCAAACATGATGGGTGTGACCGCTGAACTTCCTATGAATGGTGACAGTTGGGTGGGAGTAAGGGTGTGTTGCTTTCTGAGTCCATGATCTTTCTTGGCTAGAAATGCCATCAGCTTATCTAAACCGCTGTCAATTGCCTTCATCTTTGCATTTTCCTCCGGGTCAGATAATGGTGAAATAGGTGATGAAGGTTTCTGTCGTGGAGGTGTAAATTGTTCAGTGATATCGACAAAGTCTTCCTCATCATGTTTCTTTTGAAGCTGAGATTTTGTTTTGATCTTCACTTTCGGGTCATCCGGTTCTATTTTCACTTTACGAACCGTCTTTGAGTTGGGAGTCAGGATTCTAACGACCCTTGCTATGGGAAACTCTGCCTCAGACGTTTCATGTACCTCTAACATCCACGACTGTGGTAGTCCACATTAAAATGTTATTAGAGACATCAATATCCAAACACACATCGCATGAAATAAGTCTATCATATCGGTTTTATTAATCCAGACAACCATAAGGAAGAAAAAGTCAGTCACACATCTCGTTTTCAAACACCCAATGTTCTTGAAAAACTGAAACTGAAAACTGTGTTAAAAAAAAAGTTGTAGGTTTTATAGTCTCCAAGTAACTTCTCTAAGTTACTTTCATTAATTAAAATAGAGACTTGCGTACCGGATCTTGATCCCCATGACCATCTCGGGCTTTGGATTTTGCATATTTGGCATCTTTGGCTGCAGATTGGACCGAATCTTCCTTCTCATGGACCACAATTTCTTTCTCTTTCAACATGTCTTTGGCCTCGAGAGTAGACAACCTTGTTTCCAACCCACTTAGTTGGCCTCCAAAATTTTTGTCCATTTGTCCCACTTGGTTTGCCAAAAACTGAAGGGCGCTTAAGATCTGTTGATTACTGTCCACACTAGTCTTTTCCTTCTCAATTCTCTTCTCCTCTTTTTTCTCCATTTTCCTCTTAAACTCTTCAAGCCAGAGATCAAAATCTTCTTCTTCTTTTCCTTTTTCTTCATCTGGTTTTCCCTTTTCGATTTCCTTTTCCTTATTCTTCTTCTTCTTCTTCTTTTCCTTGTTCTTCTGCTTCTTCCTTTCCACATCAGTTTGTCCCTCTTCTTCCTCTTCAACTTCTTTGTCCGTCTTATTCTTCTTCACATGAATAGCCTCTGGAGTTTCATTCTTCTTCCTTTTTTCCTTCATCGAGGACTTCATAGCCGCCCCAGCGTTATCCCAAAACGTCTCATCCAAGCATCCTTCAAGAATATCTTGGATCATGTTATCCAGCTTCCTATCAACGTCGGGGTTTGAGTCTTCGTTGGGCCAAAACGGATAAATCTCCTCCCGCGGCTTCACCAATAGGTGTCTAACACGAACCTACAACCATTGGTAAACAATATTGTTAAGTATACCACAACATAGCAGATCATAAGTCTGCCAAAACAAGTCTACCAACCGTAATGAAACAAGTCTACCAATCGTAATGAAACAAGTCTACCAATCGTAATGAAACAAATCTACCAATCGTTTAAAAAAAGTCTACCAATCGTTTAAAACAAGTCTACCAATCGAATATAAACAAGTCTACCAATCGAATATAAACAAGTCTACCAATCGTATATAAACAAGTCTACCAATCGAATAGAAACAATTATACCAATCTAATAGAAATAAGACTACCAATCGTATAGAAACAAGTCTACCAATCATATAAACAAGTCTACCAATCATATCAACAAGTCTACCATGTCGTTTTCAACAAGTCTACATTTCGAAACATACCTTCTTGTCCTCTGAAGTATTTATATCCTCCGCCAAAACAGTGTTAAGAGTGTATCGCTTCCGTGATGAACACCACCGAAGAAGAGGAACAATATCAGGATTGTGGACGTTGTTTTCTCTTCTCCCAAACTTTTCTCCCAAGATAGGTACCGACTCAAATGCCCATATGAGCATCGCATGCACAAATCCATGAAGAGTGTAACTATTTCCGCCAAATGAAGCAACTTTAATAGAGTGTATTAAATTCTTAAAAGCATGCCGACCCCACAGATGACTCTCGAAAGCTTCTTCGTCTAACACCCTTTTAGTGCACATAAAGGGGACTCGACTATTCCGGTGAAGGCCAAATATTCCTACATGCAATATGAATAATTTTGCTACCATTTCCTTCTTCGAGACACTCCAAGTCTTGCATTTCTCCAAGACATTAACCAGCTCATTCCATGTAGGCGCTTCCAAGGGGTTCACACCCATCTCTTTCCAAAAATCTGTGTGATCTATGTCCCAATCATCTCCAATAATTGGATCACAGTTGAGCCGCGTAATTTCACCAAACTCATGCAGAGAAACCTCAACGGCCGACCACTGATGATTGACCACATCTCATACCTCCTATCAATTTCCAATTTGTTAGTTATAAACTGATGAACAGTGTGTGAACTCCAAACATATGTCTTCAATGCAAGCTTCAGAATTACTCCAACTTGAGATCTGTTCATAATATCATTGTAGACCTCATCACCCACTGCTTCCCTCAGCAACCCGAAATCACTCAGGTGGCAGCCGTAATTAAAGCTATGGTTCTGCAAGGGAGACTTTCCTGGCGGACACAATCTCGGAGGATGATCCTTCGACTGGCTAGATGTGGCCATCTCTGTAAAACTAATAAGTCAAAGGTAAGATACATAAAAGTAATAACTGAACAATTTTTAGAATAATACATGTTTACCACAAAATAAAGTAATTCTAGAACAAGTCTACCAAAAAACGAAATGAAACAAGTCTACCAAAAAACGAAATTAAACAAGTCTACCAAAAAACGAAATTAAACAAGTCTACCAAATAGACTTAAACAAGTCTACCAAACGAAAACAAGACTACCAAAAAACAAAAACAAGTATACCAAAAAACAAAAACAAGTCTACCAAACGAAAACAAGTCTACTAATTTTTAAACAAGTCTACCAAACGAAAACAAGTCTACTAATTTTTAAACAAGTCTATCAAACGAAAACAAGCTACCAAAAAACGAAAACAAGTGTACCAAACGAAAACAAGTCTACCAAAAAACGAAAACAAGTCTATCAAATGAAAACAAGTCTACCACCAAATAAAACAAATCTGACACAAGTCTACCAAGTAGACTTAAACAAGTCTACCAAACGAAAACAAGTCTACTAATTTTAAAACAAGTCTACCAAACGAAAATAAGTCTACTAATTTTTAAACAATTCTATCAAACGAAAACAAGTCTACTAATTTTTAAACAACTATATCAAACGAAAACAAGTCTACCAAAAAACAAAAACAAGTCTACCAAACGAAAACAGGTCTACCAAAAAACGAAAACAAGTCTATCAAATGAAAACAAGTCTACCACCAAATAACACAAGTCTACCACCAAATAAAAGAAGTCTACCAAAACATTTGTCGATTTATTCAAACCTCACCAGAAATTTATCTCCTTTCACCGGAAAATTTTCTCCTTTCACCGGAACCGCCGATTTGGTAAGTTACCTGCAACACAAAACAATTAGGCTTAAGTTTTTTTCTCAAAAACAGTCACAGGATTCGTCTTCTCCGCCGGAAATTTCTCTATTTGCTCCACAGGAACTCGCGTCGCCCCTCAGACCCTTCGCACGTCGCCCCTCAGACCTTCCGCACGTCGCCTCGCCGGAAATCGCGTCGCCGAGAACTCGCGGAAGAAGATGATAAAACTCAGGAAAAAGTCAGTTCCTTACCTAATACTCGCCGGAATCGATGGTCGTGAGGACTTGCCGGACTCTCGCCGGAGAAGACGATGGTCGCCGGAATTGATGGTCGCCGTAATCACCCTAAAAGTCGTCGAGTCGCCGAGAAGAGGAGAGGTTTCCCGATTTGTTTTTGTTATTTTTAGATTCACTTTCATATTTTAATTAGGGTTTTCTAATTTTAATTTAATTATTATCTTTAATTACGAATTTAACAAAAAAACAAAAATTAATGGCATTTTCGTTATTAAAACGAAAATGGTGTCCTTGAATGTCTTTTGCAATTTTTGAAGGTTAGTTTAGTTATTGGAGGTTGAGACAAGGTTATTCTAGTAAAACGAGGTTTTTTTAAGGTTATTCTAGTTATTATCTCTTATATAAAAGAGATATGATCCAGGCGGCCCTAAAGGCTATGGGGTCACATACAAAATAATTAATTTCAATAGTTTTAATTGATAGAATCTGAAAAATAATATTTAGCTATTCTTTTGGGAAACATTGAGCCCATGAAAATATTTAAACTACTTTTAATCGTTGTAACCTAAATTATAATAAATTTATAGTAATATAAGAGAAATTATATTTTTTTTTTAAATAAAGAAGTTCCCAAGAAGATGGGGACCATAAGCCATGACTTCATTTGGTTCTCCTCGTGTCCTGGTTATATCTAACATCCTAAGACTCTATTTTTTACTTTAAAATAAAGATGAGTTTCTCTCCAAATGAAGTATATTCTATTTCTATTTTATTATTAATACCTTTTATTTGTAAAAAAAATACAATTTAACCCCATTTATTTTGTTATTTGCAAAACTTTCATAAATTATGATTTTTTTTTTTGTCAACAGCCTAAGTACCTATATCGGTATGGCCTAAATTATGATATTATTTAAATGAAACATTTATATTATAAATAAAACTACACTACATCATATAGAAATAATAAGACATAGTAGAACATGTGTCATATCCAATTAATGTTATTTGTTATGATTAAACGTGCACAACCAATAAGTTTAGAGAAAATTTGGAGAAAAGGTATATACAAGTCTTTAATTTGTTAAAAGGGTGTGTTTTATACTCCCTTTGCTAAATAGGTAGTTTTTGATTTGAAAATTCTTTCTTGCCCTTCCAAAACAATCTTATTTACATTTCTATGCCATTCAGACAGTTTAATAAATCAAATTTATAATCAAATTAATAAAATCAAAGTTTGGGTTTTGTAAAAGCCCAGATTGAATACTGGTAGACAAGATTTTTCGTTCTTCATCGTCCCCAATTCCATCTGCATCATCTTCGCAACTATCTTCTTCATCCTTGCCACAATTATTCACATTACACGATTCTCCGTTTCGGCCCGCACCCATCGTATTCCCAATGAGTTATCGTCGAAAACAATCTTCAAATCGATCGAAGTTACCAGCTCAGCTTGTCACTGGAGTTTGCCGGTCTTCTCGGACCCCAACATCGCATGCGTACTCGGCTCAATCGATATGTGAAGGTTAGAAATTCGATAATATACCTTCAGGACTTGCCTTTTAGGGTTCTAGAAATTTTATTTTTCAAATATCAGCAGTTCCCATTTCTTGATTTTTCGATTTCAACAGTTCTTAGTTCTCGATTTTCCGATTTCCACAGTTCACAGCTTTCGTTTTTCCGATGTCGACTCCCTTTTCCCAGTTCTCAGTTTTGATTTTGCTTGTTCCTTATGCTTTGAACAATGTTTGCTTTTTGCTTTGTTATTTTTCTTTGGAATCTGGTTGCTTTGGTTTCTGAAATTTCCTACTCTTTTTCAGAGCTCAGTTCAAACAGCGGTGATTCCAGCGCTGGCAGATCGGCATCAAAATTACCCTCCCGTCTGTTCGCACCTTGATGTTATCCTATAGGGGCGCGGTTAAACATCTACTCAAAGACCCAATTACTTAGCGTGATTGCATCGTCGTTGGAAGGGACGAATGCGCTGGACGTTATCGTTTCGTCTCAGTTTGGCAGATTGTTTAGGTTACCCGTGGCTAGATGCGCTAACTTCGCCAAACTTATCCACTCTCTTCTCTGCCGTGCCCTTGTAACAAAGAAGAAGCATGAGTTGTGGTTTGTGTTTTGCAGCAAGCCAATGCGTTTCTCCCTTCGCGAGTTTCACATCATCACTGGTCTCAGTTACCACCAAATTCCATCGGAAGATGAGATAGAAGAACACATGAAAAGGGAGTATATATTTATGTGGAATAAACTATTTGGAGCGGATGTTCTAGACATTGACGTGCTTAAAGTGGTGACAATGTTGCAAGATCCATACATAGCTGAGTGGAAGAAGCTGCCCCTTGCGTTGATAGTTATCGTAGATGGCATTGTCGTCTGTCCGGATAAAAACGTTAAAGTCACCCCTGAGTACGTCGAAATGCTGACTGACACAGATTTCTTCCTGAACTATCCTTGGGGCAGAGAATCTTTTTTGAAAACATTCTCTCGATTAGGCCCTCCAACTTCTTCTTCCGAAAACCCAATTGTAGATCCCATAGAAGAGCTCAGGTTTAGACTCAAGCAGCAGAGCTCGGCATGTTATGGATTTCCTCTCCCCCTTCAACTTCTAGCATTTGAGTCAATTCCGCTGTTGTTGTCCAAGATTCCAGCTCCTGACGATATGACAGATTTCTTCTAGTATGATGGTGGGAGACTAGGAAATACAATTCTCCCTCTTGAAGATATTATCGAAGTTGAATCAAACCCAGAGGTACCATATTTCAGTAGATTAGTTATCTTTCATTTTTAATTGGGTCTCTTTTTTATTATCTATGTTAATGTAGATCTTTAATTTTTTATTATCTCTGTTAATGTTACCCAAATACATTTCAGCTAACTATGGAAGGGATCCTTTATTACCCTCTGGCTATGAGTAATATTGATTTTAGTTGGGAAGATGATGTTGAAGATGAGAAGGTTATTTATTTAGAGAAGCTTATTGCCAATGGATATAAGTTCAAATCATCTGACTTCACCGGTGGCGATGCATCGATACCTGCGGTGGTGAGGCAGTAAGGTTGAGTTACAGAAAAAGAGAAAGCGCGATGATGATGCTGCATTGGATGGTGCATTTAATCATTCAAATTGTGGCGGTACAAATAGTCGCATCGATGATGGATGGGACTATTACTCTGGTGTTCGCGATGTTGTCAAAGAATTAAGCAGTTCCGATGTAAGTATGATTCAACTATCAAATTATCATCTCAGATTCATTTTTTGCAATATGAGTTAAATGACTGTTTCCTTTAACAGCTTCATGTCGCAGTTGAATTGCCCTCATTAACCAAATTTTGTCAAACCCATATACCTGATGGGCCACTTTTGGTAAGTATTTAACAATGTACACTGAATATTCAGAATACGGCGTATCACGCCGTTACACCAAAAATGACTTTACAACAAAATAGTATGCACGGGTTTTTTATAATTTTTTACCTTACAAGTTTTTGACCCACATACAGCAATTGTCCCGCATTCAATGGTAATGCCAATATCATCGATCACCCCATTGAGCCCTCACACACCTCACATCGCAGCTCAGCCTTACTTAAAACGTGTCCCCCAACGATCAGAATTGCTTGATGGTCAGTACATCATCGACCCCAGTGTCAAAGCCTTATTCGCAAGCCGAAAAAAAAACAGCTGTATGCCCCAATTCTTCCATTTGATAAGGATGACTTTAAGATATTTTCCGACGCTCTATCAAAAGACCAAGACCAGTGAGTATTTTTATTTTTTTGCCTATGCTCTATCGAAACGTTACAAAATCATGTGGTATTGGTTTTATCCGTACGTATTATTATTATTGCTTTATCGAAAAGACTTGTACACACCCTTTCTCCAAATTTTCTCTTATTATTATTGCCCCACACGCAAAGAATATACCATCGTCACTGGTCACACGGTCAGCAACAAGTTCTTTCTCAACATTGCCCGAAGCCAAGAATGGGTGTCCACTGATGTACGTGCTTCACCCTTTTTTAAATAATTTAGTTTCAACTGTTTATCTGCCATTTGATAACTTATGTCATTCCCACATCACCTCGGTTCTTCATTTCAGCATATGCAGGTCATAATATCTATGCTTTAGAGGCGTAGAGGTGAGACATATCTGAAAGACAAGGCCGCATTTATTAATCATTGGTTCACCTCCCTTCTCATCTCAAAGCACCCTCTCTTTAAAGCGGCTACGGATCAGGCAAATTTCTCGTGGGGGACCCACCTGAAGTCTTATGTGACGGGGAAGTCAACTGGCAATCCCTGAAGTCAGAGGTCTTGAAAAATGTTGACATGGTGTACACCCCAATGAACTGGGCAAACTCCCATTGGGTGGGTTTGGTGATCAACTTGAGGATTCATACACAATTCATAAGAATGACAAACAATGCGCCGCACTCATCGCACCTATTGTAGAGTGCATTCCCTGGCTATTGAAAAGCTTCCTGCCTGTGGAAACTGCTTCAAAAATCCCGACCACACCGTACACCTGGTTCCGGACCGAAGGACTATACCAGAATGAGAGGACAAGCGACTATGGACCGGTAGCTGCCAAGTTTCTGGAGATGCACGCAGATGGATATGGTCCATAAGAGATGTCTGAAATAACAGACAGAGATGTTGATCAGTTCCGCAAACAATATGCTATGGACTGTTTCGAAGAATTCGCAGCAACTGCAACCAAGTGAGTTATGATAAACCTGAATTATGATAAACCCCTAGCCAGAGATTTTTTCTGTCTAATTTAAACTTTTATCTATGATGTTCTGTTTAATCCCCTAGACTACTTCTACTTTACTGTCTTATTGTTTTTGTTCAATTAAGAAAAGATGTTTACTTCATAGTTAATGCTCTATTATGGGTTTATCTAATTGTTTGATGTATTACAAATGGGTCTTATAAAGTTATTCATGTAATGAATTTAGGGGTTTACTGGTTTTATGAATTTATGTTTTCAATTTGTTGTTATACAGTTTTTTTGTAAATAAATTTGAAAACACTTGGTGTACAGACTATATGTTTACATTTTTCGAAGTGTTCGCCTTGTGGAACCCGACGTTTCACTTTCCTGTTTTTTAGGTGTACAGACTATATATGTGTTAAATCTTGTACATCTACACCTATACACCTTGTACGGTACACCTAAATATGTACTCCTAACGCTAAGCAAAGGTGTACACCTAAAATCGGAACTAAATCTGTACACCTAAACCTGTACGCATTTCCAGATGTGATGTTGTGTACACCTTTAGTCGTATTTATAAACTGAATATGTATTTAGGGGGTTTTCGTGTAATGAATTTAGGGGTTTTATGGTTTTATGAATTAATGTTTTGAAAAAAAATTTATACAATTTTTTGTGAATAAATTTGAAAAGACAACTGTAATTATTGGTGTAAGACTATATGTGTACATTTTTCGAAGTGTTCGCCTCGTGGAACACGACGTTTCACTTTCCTGTCGTTTCGAATAAAATTGGGTCATTTCAGAATAAGCGACGTTTGTGTGGATAAATGTGTCGTCTCTAAACTGTTTTCTTCTCTAAATGTGCCCTCTTCTTCTCCTCCCGACTGTCTCCTTAACCTCTCAAAACTGTTTTCTCTTCTCATTACCCAAACCCAAGATATGTCTACAAGGAGGCATAGAGGAAGGCAATCATTGACTGATTCTAGTCTTTGTCATCTTCTATCTTTACCAGATAGAATATTGGAAAAGGTACTCTCGTCAAGCACTTCCTCTGTTCAAGATATGCTTAGGCTTCGAGAAGTTTGCAAGCGGTTCAATCGATGTACAAGGACCCAGAGTTTCTAGGCTTCTGTGGATCCGGTTAACATGGTTATGCCTTTAACGCTTGACGGGTTATGAGAATTTCCTAACTTGTTGAAATCCTTTTTCGAAGCGGGAAATCCTGGAGTGATGTTCATGAAGGAAATGCAAGATTATTTTTTCCGCAAAGATGTCAGAGGTATTCAATTTATTAAGGAGGCAGCTGACAAAGGATACCTGCTTGCGATATATATGTACGGTATGTATATGAAAGCAATTCGTGAAGAAGAAGAGGGCGATGCCTATCTCTCAAAACTATCCAAAGTAACTTTGAGGAGAATCATTAGGAAGATCAAGAACGGAGGCCACTAGGGGTTTGATTTCGAATTGCCGGAGGATTTCTGCATGAGGAGGCACGCTTATAATCCCCAATTTGTCACCCTATGGGATTTCGGTTGTGCTATTGCCAATTCCGTGTTTTATTGGCATGAAAAATGGTTAAAGGGTCCAAACATTTGCATTTCATGCTTTTGGGCACAAGAAGTGCAAATGTTTTTCGTTTTCATCCCATACGCTGTTAGAACAAGTCTTTCTATGGAACGGTGGTGATTCGGTTTTATTTATTGTTTTATTGTCTCCCTATTTTGTAACGCGTCCTATGTTAATTTGGATACGGCCTAAATATTTGCATTTCATGTTTTTGGGCACAAGAAGTGCAAATGTTTTTCGTTTTCATCCCATACGCTGTTAGAACAAGTCCTTCTATGGAACGGTGGTGATTATGTTTTGTTTATTGTTTTATTGTCTCTCTATTTTGTAATGCGTCCTAATGTTAACTACTTTCCAATGTAGTTGTTTTTGTTTTTGAGAAGGTGTACACCATTTAATAGTGTTCTGAATATTTAGAAGGTCTGGTATTCAGAGTAACATGTGTACATGAGTGCTATTGTAATCCCTTAGTTTTACAAGTCTTTGGTCACCCAATTCATAAACATTTCCCGAAACAAAAACATAAGAACATTGTATGAAACAAACATAAGCCCCCACTCAATTAAAACTGAATTCCTAGTCAGATATTCAGAGACAAACTGAATACATACTCAGAGACAAACTGAACAACATTTTTTCTAAAGCATACGAGCTATGCATCGTGCACACCAAAACAAATAGCAATCGTTGCAGAAGTCATCCCCCGCAATGTAACAATCCATCGCGCAATCGGACAAGCTTAGAAAAGGGCAATTAGGGAATTCGAACAACTGTGCAAAACTTGACTCGTAAGGAGGGAAATATCTTGATATCTCACCTATCAGCCCCTCTCCAAGTTGTCTCAGACGGTCAGACCCAAATGGAGCATACGCGTGGAAGATATGTTGGAAATGAGTCGCAGCAACGTCATATTGGCCATAGCATATGCAAAATATTGCTGCGGCAAATTCTGTTTTTGAATCCTGCGGGGCAGTATTGTGCAGCATGCTGATCGTTCCTAACATATCTCCTTCCTTCGTCACAAGCCTAAGGGACTCGTAGTACATTGCCTCGGGATTGCCGACTGCAAGACATCTCTCAAAAAATGGTCGGTTGCCGGTTCCCCTGAAGATGTCCGTTGGATCCACGCACATCATGCTAATGTTCATTGACCTTAGCACATAGTCACTGTACACGAGATCTTTTCCAAGTTTTCCTGCTCTCAAGATCGATCGCACACCAAGGACAGAACATCGCCCCACTCTCTTCACAATGTTTTCAAGGATGTGGTAAGGTAGACTGAGTAAGGACATGTTTTAAACCCGATTGTTTTCTGGTTTGTGTACAAATGTTTATTTTTGCAATCAAACTTTTCCAATCAAACTCCCTTTTTTTGTTTTTCCAGTTTTAATCAACATTGGCCAAATTTTTCCCCCACAATTAAAATGTGGGTAATGAAGATAAATTGCTGTCCACACACTTGTTAAATTCCCCCCGGTTGTGCTAAAAGCAAATTCAGCTTCTCAACCACGCTTCCGCACTGTCTTTCACTTGTCATATCTACTTATCTTTGCATTTGTTCAGTTTTCTCTCTCTTCTTTAATTAAGTTTGTAACTAGACACGCTTTATTATTCGGTCTCTTATTCTCTCATATTCTCTCACCTTTTGCTCAGATTTTCACACAAGATTTGTTTCTCCCTATTTTTTTCCTTGCCAGGATTTTTTTGTTACTCAGTTTTACTCACACGATTTTTGTTTCTCGCAGATGGCATCCTCAAGTCAATCTACAAACAGCCCCCACGCGACTTCAAGACCCAATTGCTTATGTGGTCTACCCGGATCTATCATCAAATCGTGGACCGATGATAACCCTGGTCGAAAATTTGTCAAATGCGCTTCCGGATCAGGCAGATCCGGACGCGGTTGTCCCTTCTTTTCTTGGGTCGATCCCGAGCCGTCTCAGGGATGGCAGAAACATAGTCTCATTGAGGCTCGGGATGAGATTCGCCGTCTCAGAGAAGAGATCAGGAAGATTAAAAACTCTAGCTCAGGTGTGTATTTAACAGGGAGGTCCCTCGCTGAGATTCAAGAAGCGTCAGATTTGAGAAACGAGGTCGCAGTGTTGAAGGCGAGAGAGGAATCTTCCAACAGATTTGTTTTAACACTATGCATCACCTTTTGTGTAACCATTTCCGTTGTCATTGTATCAATGAAAGTTTAGTTTAGTACTTTGCACAATTGTCTATCTAAACATTTCCTTTGTGAAATTTAGTTTAGTACTTTGCATAATTATCTATCTAAAAGTTGGGAAGTTTAGTTATTTCAAGTTGTCAAAAATATTAACTCGTTACCAACAACAAAGTAATTAAACATCTATTTTCTACAATTGAAAAACAAAGTAAGTAAACATCTTTTCTGGTCGAATTAATTATGTATTAACCCTTTTCTGGTCGAATTAATTATGTATTAACCATTTTCTGGACAACCATTACAACCATAATCGGACTAAAAGTTTGGTTCTCCCAACCTAAACATGTACATATTATGCAGACCCAAGTAACTATCAATGACTCAGGTGTACAATCATCTGGTGTACATCTCTTAAAGTTCAGTAGGTAAGCATTAACTCGTTAACAACAACAAAGTATATGTATTAACTCCTCACCAACAACAAAGTAATGAAACATCTTTTCACCACTATTAAATTGTGAATCCATTATGTATTAACTCGTTACCAACAAAAAAGTAATTAAACATCTATTTTTTACAATTTAGCAAATTAAAGACTTGTATACAACCTTTCTCCAAATTTTCTCTTTAATAATTCATTAATTAAACATCTATTTTCCCCGAATATATAAGGGCTTCATTATCACATAGATGAAAACCTATATTTTCTCAAAGAAAAAAAAAACGCCTGAGAATGCAATATCTACCGGATAATGTTTTCGAAACCATTGTGAAGAAAGTAGCTCAGGAAGACTGCTACTATCTTGGCCCGATTATTCGTGCAGGAAAACATGGGAGAAACACTGCGTACACCTCCGAAGTGCTCAAAACATCCAACATTTCCAAACTTGTGGGCTACCCTTTTAAAATAGCCACTGGCAATGCTCACCGAGATTTCTTCGTACGTTGTTTGTTCGCAAATAATCCTAGCGATATTTACTTTGAAGCTATAAGACTTGTGACCCAAGAGCAAAAGATCTATTCCGCGATTAGGATGCTATATCCTCTTGTACCATATGACTGCCTTGCAACATATGCATGTGCTATGTTGCTAATGTGCACTGGTCGCCCAAAAAGAGTAAAAAAGTTTTTAAAATTGGTGTTCAATCTTCACGTCCCGTATGAGTCACCGGAAATATGTTGGGTTTCGGACGACGTCATACTTCATTTATGGGAGTTTGATCCACCTTATGAAGACAATTTCGGAGAAACCTGGAGGTATCCCGAACACTTTGATGAAGAACCGAACCCGGAATGTGTATACGACCATTACGATAGTTCCAGGTTCCTAAACTGCGAACATTGTTTTCTTAAATGGTCGGCCCTACGCATAAGATTCATGCTTTAGCAGTGCAAGCACGTTCTCCCAAAGTCACCTAAAACCTGAAAAGACTAGATAAATGATTAAAAGACTCTAAAAACAAATTTTGACTCGATAAAAGACACAAAAACAATGGTTAGAAACTTGTAAAAAACACAGTTTATCATTCCTCGAGAGATTCACTGAATTCCATCCATTAGCCACGTACGCTTTGAAATCCTTATTCTGTATTAGCCTTTTATCAAAGTGAAATCTCTTGTGCTTATTGTTAGCAACAATAGCAATATTGGTTAAAACTGGTCGATGATCAGACCCATATAGACCCAAAAACTTAGCCTCAGAAGCAGGAAATTTAGCCATCCATTCTGAATTGACTGCGACGCGATCCAAACATTCCTTAATTGTATGAGTCCGTCGTTTCCCAACCCACAAGTACTTATTTCCAATGAATTTCAAATCAGTCAAGTCACAGGAACTATACATGTTTCTCAAATCCTGGAAACTCCATTCATCACGAGGAAGACCACCAATTTTCTCTTCATTACACAGAATATCGCTGAAATCACCTACTAATTAACATCCAAGGACCATCCCTAGCTTGTACTCCCAATTCTTTCTATCCTTTCCCAAAGATGATGTCGATTTTTCTGAACTAGATGCCCGTAGACACAAGACAAATAAAACTCTATTCCATTAAACTTCACTAACAAATCGATCAACCTTACATCTTCATAGTTACTAATAACTGATACATCTGATTTCCAAAGGACTGCTAATCCTCCACTTCTACCAAGAGGAGAGACACAAAGAACATTACAATAACCCAGCGATACCGTTACATCTCTAACTACATCTCTAACTACATCTGATGCATTCATTGTTTCAACTAAAAAGAAAATATCAGGAGCAAACTTCAGACACAACTCCTTTAATCTTGGTTTCCGTAAGCGAACCACACAACCCCTGACAATTCCATGAGCATATCTTCATGATGGGAACAATGGGGGTACCGGGCCCCCCGCGCCTATGTCTATGTCTTGGTTCACCGAGCATGAGTTCTGCGATTCATCACCACAATCCCTCCTCTTGATCTGGCACACGTCCGCCAGATCATTCGTGTTTGGAGATTGAAACATCTCCTCATTTTCTTCACCGCTTCCTCTTGTTGAAACTTGTCCCATCACTAGCATAATCATCGAAAACATCCAGAAATTCATCTTCTCGAAACTTGCCTTTTGCCATCCTGATAGCTTGAAGCCGCAGAACCTCAGAAGTTGCATCATCGTGAGGGTGTTAAATTGGTTAAAAACATAACTGAAATCAATCCATAACCGTTTTTTGGACTCTAATTTTTAAAACAGTAGTCAGATCGTAAGTGTGCAAAACGATTAAAAACCATACAGATCGACACAATAACTATTGATATATATATATATATATCTATATATATATAGGTTCGTGCTCAATTTGACACTAGTCATCTTGACAAAAGACAAATTACATTACATACAAATTCTAGCCCAATTTGGAATTCACTTGGCGATGAAACTAATTTGATTTTAATAGTTCGAATGGATGTAACATTGTATTTCTAAAACTATATTAAGAAAACCATATCTTTCTTATTCAGAGAAAAAGACAGGTTTGCACCAATATAGGTTAACTTCACGCAATTTGATAAAACACTATCCACTTTAATATTCATATTATCTCCACTATTCACACGATATGATGATTAATATTCATGGATTTCACCAATTCATGAAAATGACATTCGAACACAAAATATTTTCTGCGATCTGATGAATGATCTATGTTTTTGCCAAACCAGTAATTTAATTACTTTCCGACATCGACACCAATGCGACCAATTCTTTTCTTTTGGGTCAAATGCGACCAATTCTTTAAATTTAGAAATAACTACACAAAGTAAGTAAAGATATTTCATGTTGACTGGATGATATATATAGATAATGGAAAATTGGAGATATTAAAAAAAATTGATTATTTAATGATGCAATCATTGTAGTTCTAGTGATGCTTATTGTCGCATCAACCCATGTCTAGTGATATATCTCGTTTTTATCTTCTTTCGAGTCTTTTTTTTTTTTTGCATCGTTTTCTTTTTTGCATATAGATGCTTTTAGGAGTTTTGCATGGAGTCTTTAAGTCATTTTGAGGTGCACCATACAAAAGAACGGAATTTGGATCACATTTGAACTTTACAAGTGAGGAACAAGCATGTAGTGGGGTGGAGGAAGCTATAGCTAGGGAATTCGAGATGAAGAAGTTCCGTACATATCTGTTGTATCCTATATTCTAGGAACCTTTTAGTGTATATATTTGAGATATACACAACTAGGAAATATCATATCCAAATTATATACATGTCATTATACTAATAAGAAGACAAGTTTTGAAGGCTCGCAGAACCCACATTGGGCAGAAGGTCGCCGATGCCAATGAAGAACGAGAAACACACAGAGATCACACCAGTCAAGCCACATCGGGCAAGAGGTGGTCGATGCAAAGACTTCGACAAAGCATGCAGCGGTTGCATTGATTGGCTGCATTGACAAGTGCAGACCGATGCACACCCAGTTTTCCCACCAATTTGAAGATCCAATCCGGTTCAAACCGGATCGATCCGGTCCGGATTATTTTGGTATTTATACAACATTTCTATCATGTTTTTACTTAAGTTGTAATTTGTTTGAGTTGTTTTGAAGACTCAAAAACCTTGTTCAAGTTGTTGATCTCATCTTGAATTTTCAATCTAGTTTCCTTTCAATATCTATTGAAGATTTCTCTGACAATCTATGTTCTTTTAATTGAACAATATCTATCAATCTCTATCAATCTCTATTCCCTATATAAAGATATATTTATGACACATATGATGATATATGTGTCTTTACTAATTTGTAACTGACACACACACATAACATAGTATGATGATATATAAGTCTTTACTAATTCGTAACTGACACACACACATAACATAGTGTAAATAGTTTAAAATTTTATTAGTGTCTACTATGCCAAATATGAAAAGACATAACTAAAACGCTGTATATCGAACAAAGTATCAGCCATTTTTGTTATGTTGTATGAAATCTTACCTACAAGAAAACTTTCGACACCAATTGCAACTCAAACGGGAAATTTTAGTATATATCACACCACATACATAATTACTATGCCACGTAACAAATAGCAAAACCCTTAAATTGCAAATCCAAAATTTGGAAGAGGTTATATAATATGGATTACATAAAAGATAACTTACGAAGCTTAAACATTTATTTTTCGTTTGTAATATGTACTTATCGAAATATCTACAACGTAACAAGCAATTTATAATCTTCAAAATTCGGTGTGTATGTGAGAGGTATTATTGTTTATATGCTATTCATTATAATTATACATGTAAAACAAAATTTGAGCATTTGTCATGCAAATTTGATCATATGCATGACAAATGCTAAAATTTTCAAAATTTTAAAACATAGAACAGAAGTTTGATTTTTTTTTTTTAAAAACATAGAACACTATGTCATTACAGTTTGGGTCCTCTTCGGGTATCTGCCGAACGATTTGGGCCCTGTTCTTGTGTCTACCCCAATCTCGAATTAGGTGCAACCGAAAGAATTAAATAAATTGAAATTATTAAACGTTTATATATGTGATTTAACTTTTTCATTAAAATACAATTAGTAGTTGTATTATTGAACATGACTTAAATGATTACTCTTCGTTAGACCTCTGATCTTTTTAGTAGGGGTGCGACTTCGATTTATTCGGATAGTTCGGTTCGGATAGTTTGGTTTTTCGGTTAGTTTGGTTTTTGAAAATTTTGCCGAAATTAACCGAAATAAATTTTGGTTTGGATTCGGGTAATTCGGGGTTTGAAATTAAAAACCGAAAATAACCGAATTTTTATTTTTCTAGTTGAAATTTGGTTAAAATCATATAATTTCGGTTAAATTCGGATAATTCAGATAATTTGGTTCAATTTGGTTTGGCTAAATTCGGTTAGTTCAGGTAATTCGGATAATTGGAGTAAGATTCAACTCTTTGTAATAATAAAATTCGGTCGGTTCGGGTAGACGAAAAAAACACTACTTTTAGAAACTCTCGACATTACAATTTTGTGGACCAAACAAACCTTTATAAATTAGCCCAATTTGGTTTAAGTGGTTGTTTTGGGCTTTAATCGTCCATGTCGATGGAGTTGTTGCATGTAAGAACAAGTTTGTGCGTGTTACTTCAAACTACGTGGAAGATGCTGGATATTGTGGCTAAGTTTATATTTTGTAATATTTTGTGGACAAATTGATATTGGTTATGTTTTATGAAGGTTTTATATTTTGTAATAAAACACATAACCCGAGGAATTCGAAATGTATAGGAATTGTATCACATTAATCAACATAATTGACATTTTATTGCAGTAAAAATAAATTGAGAAATTTTATTTTTTGTTGAAATTTCAAATTTATAGATAAAAAAAAAAATTTAAAAGAGAAAAAAAAATAAAAGAAAACAGAGAAAAATTAGCCAAAACAGTTTTGGCAAAACAATGTTACGAACGACTATAAAGAACACAAGGCAATCGAGGTTCCAACAGATCAGTGTTTTTTTTTTTTCTGGTGTTAGGCTTTCTTGGATGTTTACTAGACTTGCTAATATCGTAATATCTGTTTTGCGTATTATATCGAGTAATACTTGATAATTAAATGCGGCTCTAAACTCAAACTAATAATCTGTAAGTTATGTAAACCTTCTTTTATACGATTAATATTTTTAAGAGCAAAACTAATAATGATCAAATTGCCAAAATAACGTAATTTAAATTAACAATTAAAAACAATTAATATTTTTAAGAGCAAAACTAATAATTAGGATAATGTGCCAAAATAACGTAATTTAGATTGACAATTAAAAGAGGAAGACAAAGTACTTCAATAGTACTCAGACTCGAGTATCCTCTGCTCCTCTGCTCTTACGCTTTGGATGATAGGGTTTTGTCCTATCTTTCTTATGGGCAACACGATGTGGCCTTCCGCTACGGAGAGGAGTTGGAGACGGTGTAACACCTTTTGAGCTTCCGCTACAAGCAAAAGTATTGCCAACACCTTGTGAACTTGGGCTTTGGTGGTCATAGAGAGGGCTTCCTCCAACTGATAGGCTTGGCCAAAGCCATACAGAACTTACAATATCAAGTAGTTCTCCTGATGCGTTACAAGGCTGTGCTAAGAGAATATTGTTTTCATAAGTTTTCAAAAGGCCAAAAGCCGAGACGTACCCAACGTCTGCTGAGAGGTCTCGTGAGATTACCATCAAATTCGATGCTTCTTTACGATGCCTCATTCCCCACACATAAACGTCCTTTAAAATCTTATCAACTCTCGCATGTTTGGCTCCTGAAACCATATATCAACGGAGATCAGATACGGACATAAGTAAAAGAGAAAGAGTGTTAGAGTGAAGGAATTCACCTATGGGTTTGAGCTCGATTCCGGCGGACTTAAAGTCATCCTCGTTCCGATGTAAACCAGAATAAGCCGTGATTGACAAACTACCACAATAACCCAATTTCTTAAGCGCATGTTTGATATTCTCATAAATCGAATCAGGAGTGAGACCACTAGGGATTGGGCAATCCTCTACGTCCCAGTGGACGCCAATATCAGCCGCTGCGAGGGAAAACGCATAATAACGAAACAGGAAACAACAAAAACCAATCGTCATGAATCTGGAAACTTCAGATTGTGAATACAATTGATTACTGTGACAGATTAGAGGAAGAGATAGACAGAGATCTTACCGGCGAATTCTCTGCTCAAGGAAGACATGGTTTCGACGGAGATGGAGAAAATTAGACAGAGAGCCTCTCCGGCAGAAAAGAAAAGAAGAAGAAAAACAATTTAGGGTTAGATGAAAGAGAGGCCTCAAGATAAAAGGATGGATTTTATAGTCTTGTTTGGGCCCTAGATGACTAAAGCCCCATAAAGAGAGAATATTTTAAACCTTCTTAGATCCATACATTCATATAATAACTCGTTCGAGGACGACGATCCATCGAGAGTGAGCTGCGAGAGTCCGACTTCACGTTCCCGTTTGACCTTTTTCTTTTTGCACGTCTCAACAAGCTCTCGCATACCGGGATCCTGGATCACACCAGTTTTTTTGTTGGTGTCTTTGTTCGATCAATCGAAGGTAGTCGGGAATTTGGCCGTATTTCTTCGCCTGTAAACTTTTGTTAAGTAAATAATAATAAAAATGAAAAACGTAATTAAAAATTGAAATTGAACTTACCATTTCCATCGCCTCCCGTTCGACGGTCTTTGCGCCCCTGTTGTGAATGTAAATCCCCTTCCCTCCTCGTTGGCTCTTCCGGTTCTTTTGGTTTGTTTCGGCGAGTTTTTTCTGTAAGAATTATTTTGGGGTCACATGTGTATAATCAATGTGTTAGGGTCATTATTTAAAGTAGTCAAAACTTATGTGGCCACTTAAATATAAAATAAAAGACTATGGGGCATAAGTGTTATGGAAATTTAATGTGAGGATACATTCGGTAATTTCTAATTTGATGAGGGGCCGAATTAGAAATTGTTTCTATATAAATAGAAGGGTTATGGTCCCCAAAGCAACCCTAACCAGAACTAAGAAAATTCTCTGCATCCCATCACCAGAGACCTAAGGCTATTTAGGGTTTGCTTTGGAAGAACATATTCTCAAATTCATAACCTAAGCAATGGATCCAAAAGGTACGCTTCCGCTTCTGTTCTTATTATTCAGAGACTGACATGATTTAGTAGATTGTTTAAAATAATCCCATCAATTGGTAGCAGAGCACCATGTTCAGTTTCTGTTTGATAATCATGTTATTTTATGAATAAATTCGGATTTATTAATCTGTCAAAATTTGAGATTATTGAATCTGATTTTTCCCTGAAGTTTATGTTTAGATTAAGTATTCTGGAATCTGTGGTTTTAAGTTTTGATGTTAGATCTGATGATATACATGTTTACATCTAGTTTTGGGTAATTGATTCTAGAGAAAAACATGTTTTAGTTCATATATCTAAAAATAAAGTTTCTGGAATATCCGATCTAAAGTTTATGCTCATACGGTTTTAATTTTTCGAGAAAATTTAGAGCAATTTTCGGGTCTGGTTTCTTCAGCCTTGGCGGCTGGTTTCCACGAAACCCTAATTTGCAGAGGTTGGGGACGGTGGCAGTTTGGTAATTTTGTTTGGGTTGGATTAATGAAACGCAAGTTTCATATTCGGCAGAATCCAGTTTGCTACTGCTTTGGGCTTTCATGCCCAATTTCGTTTTTTCAATTTCTAAAACGAAACGAAAATGCGACAGCTAGAATTCGAACCCAGGCTGCGTTATTTAGGCAACCCCTTCCGCTTGTCTTTAACCACTCTGCCACCGTCATATTCTTGCATATAATGCCCCCAGACTTCTAGATATACGTCTGAGCAAGAATACAGTTAAATTACTAATCAATAGATAAATTTGATTGTACAAGTTTAATATTTGAATTGGATTAATTGATGCAATATGTTGCCAAAGTAATCTATATTGTGGATATTTTTTTTCATGAATAATATTGAATGTTGTGTGTATGTATTTTCATGCGAATATTAAATCGATCCAAAGGTAGGTTTATATTTGGCCGGATTACATACATACCTGTGATGATAAACATGTGACAATTATTAGGAATAAATCATGTGAATGATAAATCGATCCAAAGATAGGTTTATTGTTTATCATGCATTATTGTCAGTGTTTGATCATTACAACAAGAGTATCGTTAGCAATTAATATTACTGTCCAAAGACCTGATATTAATGTTGCATTTGGTATCTTGAGATGGGTTGTACAGTCTTTTATAATTTATTATTGATTATCTTTGGTTTAGTAGTGAGTTACTAATTAAGAATTGTTTTTTTTTATATATATTTTCAGCAAATTTCACTACAATATCTGCAAACTTAGGTTCAATTCCAACACTTACTGGTTCCAACTACAAGGAATGAAAAAGTAAAGTTAAGATTGTCCTTGGGTGTATGGATCTTGACCTTGCATTAAGGATGGAACAACCTACTTCTCCTACAGATACCAACACTGCTGAGTATAAGACGGTATATGAGAAGTGGGAACGTTCTAATCGCATTGGTTTAATGATCATTATGGACACCATTCCAGAAACCTTTAGAGGTAATGAGGAGATCAAAGACCTCAAACAGTTCATTGCTGAGATGGACTTGCGTTTTGCAAGTAGCGATAAAGCAGAAATAAGTATGCTTCTGTATCGCTTTAGTACCATGAGGTATCACGGCAAAGGAAACATAAGAGAGTACATTTTGGAAATGTCCAATATTGTTTCAAAACTTAAGACTCTCAAGACTGAGCTTCCAGAAGAAGTGCTCATATTTTTTGTCTTAAACTCCCTTCCTCCTCAATTCAATCAATTGAAATCCAGTTACAACACACAGAAGGAGAAATGGTCTCTTAATGAGCTTATTTCATATTGTGTGCAAGAGGAGGATAGGATGAAACAAGAAAGGTCTGAAAGTGCTCATATGGTTAACACCTCTAAGGGTCAGGGCAAGAGGAGGAAAATTGAGGTTGTTAAGAATGATGCTGCTAAAGGTCCATCTCAAAGGAAGCAGACTAAGGTTGAAGATACATGCTTCTTTTGTAAAAAAGCTGGACACATGAAGAAGGACTGCCAAAAGTATCACGCTTGGCGTGGAAAGAAAGGTATGTTCCTTGCTATGGTCTGTTCTGAAGTGAACTTAGTTGAAGTACCCAGAAACACTTGGTGGTTAGATTCAGGTGCAACTACTAACATCAGTGTTTCATTGCAGGGTTGCCTGAGCTACCGAAAACCAACTGAAGCTAAAAGACGCATTCATGTGGCTAATGGATTTCCGGTGGATGTGGAGGCAATTGCGCATTTTAGATTGTTTTTTAGTACTGGTCGTTTTTTGGATTTGAAAGACACTTTTGTTGCACCGTCATTTAGACGGAATTTGGTTTCTGGTCCTTATTTAGACAAATCTGGTTATTCTTGTCTAACTGAGCATGGAAAAGCCACTCTGTCTTTAAATTCAGTTTTAATTGGAACTGGTACACTTATGGATAATCACAGTCTTTATATGCTTGACACTCTAAATTCTCATGATGAAAATTTAAGTGTTGAATCAAGGGGTACTAAACGAAAATTCGAAAATGCAAGTTCAGGAACTCTATGGCACAAACGCTTAGGTCACATCTCTAGAAATAGAATTGAGCGACTTGTGTCGGATGGTATATTGGGTTCTGTTGACTTCACAAATTGTGATGTCTGTGTGGATTGCATTAAAGGAAAACAGACTAAACAAAAGAAATTAGGTGCATACAGAGCTACAGAAGTTCTTGAGTTGATACATACGGATATTTGTGGACCATTCCCTACGGCATCTTGGAACGGTCAACAGTATTTTATATCTTTCATAGACGATTACTCTCGATATGCATACTTGTTTCTTATTCATGAAAAGTCAGAGTCTGTGGACGTGTTCAAGAAGTTTAAGATTGAAGTTGAGAACCAACTTGAGCGAAGGATAAAGTCTGTCAGATCTGATCATGGTGGTGAATATTACGGTCGGTATGACGGTTCAGGTGAACAACGTCCAGGACCATTTGCCAGGTATCTAGAGGAGTGTGGAATTGTCCCACAATATACCATGCTCGGGTCTCCCAGCATGAATGGTGTGTCAGAAAGACGCAACCGCACTCTTAAGGATATGGTGAGGAGTATGATCAGTCATTCCACCTTACCTGAATCACTCTGGGGAGAGGCACTAAAGACTGCAGCTTACATTATTAATAGAGTGCCAACTAAAGCAACTGCAAAAACACCTTATGAGCTTTGGACTGGCAGAAAACCTAGTCTAAAGCATTTTCACATTTGGGGATGTCCAGCTGAGGCTCGGCCTTATAGGCCGTTTGAGAAGAAATTGGACTCCAGAACTGTGACCAGTTACTTTGTTGGTTATTCTGAGCGATTTAGGGGCTATAAGTTTTATGATCCCATACAGAATAACATTTTTGAGACGGGAACAGCTACGTTCTTTGAGGATATTGAATTTGGGGGGAGAAATGAAGTTACAGACATCATCTTTGAGGAAGAATCGGATTCAGGTTCTATACCGATTCATATAGTTGCTTTGGATAAAGCAAATTTGGAACCTCAAGTTGATACTGAAATCCTTCCTCAAAATGAAGATGACAATGTTATCGAACATGAAGGTCAAATTCAAAATCCTCAGGAACTGGTGCAACAAGAACAAGTGCATTTGCGGCGATCCACTAGAGAAAGGAGAAGCGCTATTCCGAATGATTACATAGTGTATCTTATGGAACAAGAGGAAAATCAAACTCAGTTGGAAGATGATCCTATCAACTTCCGTGAGGCCATGAGTAGTTCCAATTCAGATAAGTGGGTCAAAGCTAGTGAAGAAGAGTATCAGTCAATGCTAGACAATAAGGTTTGGGATCTTGTCCAATTACCAGAAGGAAAGAAACCCATTGGTTGCAAATGGATATTTAAGACTAAAATGGATTCAAGTGGTAATGTGGAAAGGTATAAGGCTCGTCTAGTAGCTAAAGGCTATACTCAGAAAGAAGGGATTGACTACAAAGAAACCTTTTCTCCAGTCTCATCAAAGGATTCTTTTAGGACAATCATGGCCCTTGTTGCACATTATGACTTAGAGCTTCATCAGATGGATGTCAAGACAGCGTTTCTCAATGGAAACATTGATGAGACGATTTATATGGAGCAACCAGAAAACTTTGTATTAGGTGATTCAAAGAAGATGGTATGCAAGTTAAATAAATCCATCTATGGACTAAAACAAGCTTCTCGTCAATGGTACCACAAGTTTCATGAAGTAATCACCTCTTTTGGTTTTGAGGTGAATTTGGTTGAAGATTGTGTGTATCAGAAATTCAGTGGGAGTAACTGCATTTTCCTGGTATTGTATGTTGATGACATACTACTAGCCACTAACGATATAGGCATGCTGCATGAGACCAAGAAATTTCTTAAGGAAAATTTTGAGATGAAAGATCTTGGTGAAGCATCTTTTGTATTAGGAATCCAGATTCATCGAGATCGAACTCGAGGAATCCTTGGATTGTCTCAAAAGAGTTATATCGATAAAGTACTCAAGAGATTTGGCATGCAAGGTTGCAAACCAGGTGACACCCCAGTCGCTAAAGGAGACAAATTTTGTCTCAGTCAGTGCCCTAAAGGAAATTTATAAATTCAGGAGATGCAAAATATTCCTTATGCGTCGGCTGTAGGGAGACTGATGTATGCTCAAGTTTGTACGCGTCTAGATTTAGCGTACATCGTTGGAGTCTTAGGAAGATACTTAAGTAATCCAGGTTTGGACCATTGGAAAGCAGCCAAAAGGGTCATGAGGTACCTGCAGAGAACAAAGGATTATATGCTCACATATCAGAGATCAGATAACTTGGAGATCGTTGGATATTCTGATTCTGATTTTGCTGGATGTCAAGATAGTAGAAAGTCTACACTAGGTTTTGTTTTTCTGTTGGCCGGTGGAGCTATTTCTTGGCGTAGTGCGAAACAATCACTCGTAGCTTCCTCCACAATGGCGGCAGAATTTGTAGCAGTTTTTGAGGCATCCAATCATGGACTTTGGCTGAAGAATTTTGTCACTGGGCTGCAAATTCTTGAAGGAATTGAAAGACCACTAAAGTTGTATTGTGACAATAAATCAGCGGTTCAGTACTCCAACAAAAATAGGAGCGCGACAAAGTCCAAGTTTATTGAAATAAAGTTCCTGGTTGTTCAGGAAAGAGTACAAAGTGGAGAGATTTCCACAGAACACTTAGGGACAAACTCCATGATAGCAGATCCTCTTACTAAAGGTATTCCACCGAAGGTCTTTCATGAGCATATTGCTCGAATGGGTGTTTTAGTGTTTGATGATCATTTGGATTAGTGGGAGTTTTTCATTTGGTTTTGGGTTTTATGTTTTGATTGTGTTTATGCACATTTTCTTTTCTGATCAGAAATGAAGTTTTGTTTTTTTTTACTCTTTGTACAATAAAGTTAAAGGATCTCAATAAGGTAGGACCAGTTGAAAATCGACATGTATTGATCACTTTTCATGTGATTTTCATGCCACACTTTTCATAATTGATCAATGTCATTTGACTATATTGATTTCAGTGACCATGGAAGGTTTAGTTATTTTTTATCATGACGAAGACCGCTGTGATCCTATGTTGCTATAGTCAATGGACGAGATTGTTTATGCCCTGATATATAATGACAATTTTGAGCTCATAAAGTCTATCACATTTTCAGGATACACATGTGACCCAGTGGGAGATTGTAAGAATTATTTTGGGGTCACATGTGTATAATCAATGTGTTAGGATCATTATTTAAAGTAGTCAAAACTTATGTGGTCACTTAAATATAAAATAAAAGACTATGGGGCATAAGTGTTATGGAAATTTAATGTGAGGATACATTCGGTAATTTCTAATTTGATGAGGGGCCGAATTAGAAATTGTTTCTATATAAATAGAAGGGTTATGGTCCCCAAAGCAACCCTAACCATAACTAAGAAAATTTTCTGCATCCCATCACCAGAGACCTAAGGCTATTTAGGGTTTGCTTTGGAAGAACCTATTCCCAAATTCATAACCTAAGCAATGGATCCAAAAGGTACGCTTCCGCTTCTGTTCTTATTATTCAGAGACTGACATGATTTAGTAGATTGTTTAAAATAATCCCATCATTTTCGTCTTTCGCAGAAGCCGTTCCACACTTCGTCGTCGAGGTCCTTCGGCTTTCCTTTGTTGTACTTCCACTTCTGCGTCCACTCGTACATGTGGTTCGAGTACGAAAACACGACATACTTGTCGAATTGGGCAAGTACTTCCCTCGTAAGGGAATGATGCCACGTGAAGTCTTGCTACATTTAAAAAAAACATAATGTTAGTATTCGAAATTAAAATTGACAAAATGAACTAAAAAAAAAACACAAATCAAAAATTTACTTACCACGAAACTCTGGTGCCTTAAGCCCTTCTCGTCATTAGGCATGTCCGAGTACTTCTCGTGCGGTTTGTCTAACATGTTGTGGAGCATCCGTAAGATCGCCTTTGTTATCTCAGACGACAACTTAAACCTGAAAACATATATAAAAAAGAATTTAGTTTGTTTAATTAGATTCAAAATCTAAAAAAATTGAAATAATAATCGCTACTATGAGCTTTTCAAGAAGGATACCATCAAGTTTGGTAACATCAGGTATGCTAGTGAAGAACATTGTGGTTTTTACTTTCCATTATGAATCATCATCGTGCCTAATTCTCTTTTTGACATATTTTGGTTGCAGCCTAGAGTACGTACTAGTGAGGAAGAACTGTTAATGGGTTTGGTGGTTGAGAAGAATAAGCTCGCAGAAGGAGCCGTGCATGAAATGGAAGCCATGGTTGACTCGGAGCTTTCTTCTGAGATAATCATCCACTCGCTTTCCTCTCTTTTTTTTTTTTTTTTTTTTTTTATAAAATAGCTTGTTTCCTTATTGGTTAATTTTCCACCGTTGGATTGTTAGATCTCTTGGAGAATCCTCTTTTCGCTGCAGAGGCTCCATTTCTATGTGTATAACAAGGAAGTGTGAATGCCATACAAGTATTTGCAAAAATGTAAATAAACATCATAAAGATTCTTACATGAGTTGCCTCGCATACATATCAATCATACAATATTCAAATCAAGGTTCTTAGTTTTTATAGAAAAAGTGCATTAACATTAACATTACATTTTTGTCCTCGTGACTTTATAAAGCTTTATAAGTAATCGTAATTGGCATATTAAACATATAAAAAAACTATCATATAGATGACTTGTAAAACTTTGTTCTTAAGGGTTTTATAAAGTGTTGTAAGGCTTTAAAAGATTTTATAAGGTTCGTATAAATTTTTTAAAAACTATATAAAACCATATAAATTTATACAAATATGTTTTTTTGGTGAAATTCCTAATACACTTCTAATTAAATCTTTATAAAACTATATAAATCTCGTTAAAACTATATATATATATATATATATATATATATATATAACCATATAAATTCATAAAACCTTATAAATCAGTTTTACGAAAAAAAACTTGACGCCTGAGAGTTTTGAACTTTCTTGGTGTTTATGCATTTAGCACACACATGCCTTATCCACTCGACCAAATGAACCCTATTGGAAAACCATTCTAGCTTTAACAAAAAACTTCGATTTTATAAACAATCTATTATTGCTGGTTTTGACAAAACTTAATAATGGATTTTTTTAAACTAACCAATGGATTGTTGGTGAAACTTCTACTCAGAATTCTTGTAAAACCTTGTTCTTAAGGATTTTATAAAGTTTTGTAAGGCTTTAAAAGATTTTATAAGGTCTATAAATCCTTTTAAAACTATAGAAAACCATCTAAATCCATACAAATATTTGTTTGTATGAAACTCCCAATATGCTTCTAATTAAATCTTTATAAAACCATATAAATCTTGTTAAAACTATATATATAACCATATAAATTCATAAAACCTTATAAATCAGTCTTATGGAAAAAACTTCAACGACTCATGCCTTATCCACTCGACAAAAGGGACTCTATTGGGAAACCATTCTAGTATAAATCATATAAATGAACTTCGGTTTTATAAACATTCTTTTAAAGTTTTTTAAAACCATATAAAACTATTATTGTTACTGATTTTCAAAGCTTAATAATGAAATTTTAAAACTAATCAATGAATTGTTGGTGAAATTTCCACTCAAACATCTTGTTAAATCTCTTTAAAATCATATAAATCCATATAAACCATAATAATTTTTTGGTGAAACTTCCACTAGACATCTTGTTAAATCTTTATAAAACCATATAAATCTTTTTAAAACTATATAAAACCATATAAATATAGATAACATATAAATCCTCTCCAAACTATACACAAACATTGTTTTCCACTTATCTATCGTTGAAAAAAAAGAAAAAATAAAAGCTAGAAAGATTTGCTATGTAGAGACATGAAGGTCGCATATTAACTCAAAGATCTCATCATCCGTGCGAGCTCTTTCTCGAAGCTTCAGATCTTCTGTAAGTGAATTGATATGGTTTTCTCTAGAAAGTTGGAGATAACAACCCCGAATTCTATAAGGTTATGTGTGTAGTGTCCTGAAGAAAGAGAGATGCAAAACAGACAAAAAAACTCAGATTTTGTAGCATTGAAAAGCTATGTCCAGGATGATATAACCACATTTCAATGAGCAATCTGTCTCGTCACACACAAAAACAAATTAAAAACATCAAAATTCAAATGACATGATACGAAAACAGACAATTTCATCAGCATAATTGAGCTAACATCTAAAAAACGAGCTCAAGCTTAAGCAAGTTCTTACCTCTAACTACTGCTATTTGCAACAGAGACGCTGACTTACCTCAAAGTACACACTACAAATTGTACAAGAATTTGGTTTCGAGCGCCTAAGAATGTGATTTTATCATTCAACCAATGAAAATAGCATACTTTTACAGTCAAACAACACCTGCATCAATAGAAAAACAAGAATCAGTGATGACAATTACTTTTTACAGAGGAAACATAAAGTTATACTAAATGACATCAAATGAACATACTCGATAATACTGTCATTTTCAATAGCATATTTTTGCATCTGCTTTTGTCAAACTTTGAAACAAGCAGATCCAAAAAAAATCATGGCTCAAGAGTGCATCTCTCATCCTTCAGACCTTTTTCCGGAGAAACACTTTGATTTCATGATTCCTATGATCCTATCAAACAATTCCAGGATTGGAAAATGAAATACAACCCAAAACAATCGAAACTAACATCAATTGACTTAAGGGGACGAGATCTGAACCAAAAACTTAAGCGATCTAATCGAATTTGACTAGCCGCGCGGTTCTGATTCTCCACTCGTCGGCGTCATGATTCCCACCAGTCGAGAGGTTACTAAGCACCTGAATCGGTATCATGTCGTATTTGAAGCGGTTATGAATAGAAGATCGGATTAGCTGGTCGAGTTCTTTCTTGAGGTTGCGATTTGTCGATCGGAGCCATGATTGGAATCAAAACGAAAATTCATCAAAAACAACGACTCATGATTCAAAACCCCCATCTACAATTCGTCTAGATTTAGTGTAGATACTGTATAACAAACTTACCAGAATCTGAAATCGCAGAGAATACACTTCGATTGGGGCAGATTTAGATCGGATAGCACTGAAAATCGCAGGAGAGAATGTGAAATCGCAAAGAACTGAAACGGCGAAGAGAGAAACGATAAATGATCTCGCAAAAATAGAAACGACTAGAGGAAGGGTAGTTTGGTCAACAGACTTCAAAGTAGTGGTACAATTGAAAATGACCAACGCTTAGTGGTATTTGTGAATAGTGATATACCCAAAGTTGTATTCTTGCAATTGTCCCAAATATAAACTTGGCCACAGTATCCAACATTTCCACGTAATGTGAAGTAACACGCCCAAACTTGTTCTTAGAGAGAGCCAAAACTTATTCCACGCAGACATTTTTCTTTTCTTTTTTTCCTCTGCAAGAAGATCGTTTTTAGCATTTGAAACTGTGACAATTGCTTTCACTCCGAAAAGCCTATTACAAACTGGCAAGTAAGCCGAATTTTGGTGAGCCTCTATTTCCTCATCGAATGCACTATAGCTGCCTATCATTGTCCATTTTCAAATTTTATAAAATGCATGTTTAAGCTGTAAATGAAAAAAAAAAGCTAACTAAAATTAGCATCTAACTTTTATCATTTGCTGATTTTACAAGTATTGTGACAAAAAAAGGTATATATGTATTTTTGAATTCACATAATAACTAAAAAATAAATTCTATATTTTAGTAAAATAAAATAAATTATATATTTTAATATAAATTGCTTTATACTGATAGCAATTTTTGTTTTTTTTACTACATTTGCATTTACGTATTTCTCGAAACAAATATATCTCCTCCCAAATTAAAAATTTGACAAAGATAACAAGCATTGTTGTTTGGGTCTTTGGATATATAGAAGAGACGAGTTAGTGAATAAATAAGCTCATAGGCTTTAAGAACCTTTTAACGGGCCATATTTGGTCACAATCAAAACCATAATCATCAAACATCAAAACCTGATTTTACTCAATCTGCTGCTTCTAAGAAGAAGCCGCAACCTTTTGTTTTCAACCTAGGGCTCTTCTTCGTTCTTGCAGATTTCGCCTCCGTTTTCGCTATCCGGTACGTCTCAAAGGGTTTCTCTTTCGTTTCCTCTATGTTCCGTCGTTTTCTGCGAATATTTTTCGAAAGGGTTTTGTTCTGTTTTCCTTGAGAGGCAGCGATGATGTTTTCTCTTAAATCTAATAGCTCATTTCAGTGTAGAATGGGTGGAAGATTTCGGCTTTTGAAATTGGTCTAGTTCATGGTGTTTTGGTGTTTAGGAGAAGGAATACTAGCTTTACTTTTATCCACTGTTGACTATCAAGCATTGTCGTTTTAAAAATCTATAACTTGCTCCAAAATATGATTGAATAGAACAGCTTTGTTATATATTTTACTCATCGATTAGACAAACTATGTTCTTTTACTTGATCCACCATTTGGGAAGCTATTGGAAACTATAATTTGTCAGTGTCGTCGATGGTTTTTTTTTAAATGTTGATCCTGAATTTTAATGAGTTGATCAATATCTGAAAGCTTAAAATTCATGGTTATGCTTATAGTAAGTTCGTGTGCCTAAAGTCTTCCTTTTCTTGCTTTGTTTCTTGGTTAACCTGAAAAAACTTCAAATTTTTGTATGAGATACAAGAACAAGAGTTTTCTATTAAACACAAGAGAAAAAACTAAATTGGTCTGTTTTCGTATCATGTCATTTGAATTTTGTTTAAGTTTTTAATTTGTTTTTGTGTGTGACGAGACAGACTGCTCATTGAAATGTGGTTATATCATCCTGGACATAGCTTTTCAATGCTACATAATCTGAGTTTTTTTGTCTGTTTTGCATCTCTCTTTCTTCAGGACACTACACACATAACCTTATAGAATACGGTTAATAGCTGTTAAATCTCGCCTATTGCTTAATATGACAGGCTAATCGTGTTTGACGTGTTGCCTTAAATGCTCTTGGCTATCTAACTTAGAGCTGGAATTGAATCAATGAGCTCCTAAAGAAGAAGGCGACAATAATGCAGACTTGTTGTATCCATCAATCGTTGAGTTTCCCTCATAGGTATTTGTGTAGTCATAACTCATAAGCTTTAAGCTTTCTCATTTGCTTCATTGTCAGATTGATTCCAAGATGTTATATTGGATTCTTTTTTGAAATATACTTTTGCAGAATTCTTCCAAGGAGTGATGCTGCTTCGATCGGTTTTAAGCCCCCAAAAGCTTGTAAAGTTGGGTTCATTGGAAAAAGTCAGTCTTTGCGGATTTCGAATCTTAAACGAGAAAGAAAATTATATGTGAACTTGAATGCTAATGACGGTCACCCATCCATGTCTATGCTGGAAGAAACCTCCGCTGAAAACAACGCACCAACTCCAGAAGCTGAGCTTCCTCTCAGCAAATGGTCACCTTCTAAATACATATGGAGGGGTTTATCGGTTCCAATCATAGCAGGACAAGTCGTTCTGCGGATTCTTAAGGGTAAGATTCACTGGAGAAACACTCTTCAACAGCTGGAGAGAACCGGACCGAGATCTCTAGGAGTTTGCCTTCTGACTTCTACATTTGTTGGCATGGCTTTCACAATCCAGTTCGTTAGAGAATTTACTAGACTAGGTCTAAACAGATCCATTGGAGGCGTCTTGGCTTTAGCCTTCTCTAGAGAGTTGAGTCCAGTCATCACATCGATTGTTGTTGCCGGACGAATGGGAAGCGCATTTGCAGCTGAACTAGGGACAATGCAAGTCTCAGAGCAAACCGATACACTCCGGGTTTTAGGAGCAGACCCAATTGATTATCTAATCACACCAAGAGTCATTGCCTCATGTCTGGCTCTACCGTTTCTGACACTCATGTGTTTCACTGTCGGAATGGCTTCTAGCGCTCTTCTCTCTGATGCGGTTTACGGGATTAGCATTAACATTATCATGGACTCAGCTCATCGGGCGCTTAGACCATGGGACATTGTGAGTGCCATGATAAAATCTCAGGTGTTTGGAGCTATAATATCAGTAATTAGCTGTTCTTGGGGAGTAACCACTACGGGAGGTGCTAAAGGTGTTGGAGAATCTACAACTTCTGCAGTTGTCATGTCTCTTGTTGGAATCTTTATTGCGGATTTTGTGCTTTCTTCCTTCTTCTTTCAGGGTGCTGGAGATTCTTTAAAGAACTGTGTGTGACATTTTGTTTCTGTCTTCTTGATCCAATTCGGATGTTTGTGTGTTTAGATCAGTTTCTGTAAATCAGTTGTCTTAAAAATCCGAAAAGAGAAAAGTAACATCCAACAACGTATGTTAGATTTCCGTCCCAATAAAGATGTGTATACATCCAAAATTTTCTTTAACTTGTAGTTCGCTTGAAAAATTCCTCAATTATAATTAAAAAAAAAACAATCTTGTATCAACCGATGTCTTAGCTCTTCTATAATCTATTCACCTGCCGCCACGAAACTTTAAGAATATTTGATCGTATTCTCTCAGTTGCTGTTTCATAAAAGCCGGTTTGAAATGAGTCAACGCTTCATCAAAATGAACCATATTGATTTTACCGTTCGAGTCTCTCTCACCGTCTCCAGCCGCAATACACGCTACTTGAAGCAAAGCTTCAAGATCAGCTCCAATAAGATTCTCACAAGGCTCCATTCTCGCAATGGCATCCAAATCAACACTTGGGTCTCGAGGAAACTTCCTCTACAATTTTTTTTTCGGTGCATGAAACATATGCAGTAAAGCATGTAGTGGTGGTTTGATGAAAGAGATGCTCTAGATTGTATGATGCACTCTAGCCATGAACACGTGAAAACTGTGGTCGTTGATGATTGAGTATCCAGATCATAGCATTCCAAATTATTGCCTGATACTGAGTAAAACTTGTTAATCTAACTATAATGAATATAATTATGCGATGTTCATTGATCTGGTGTCTATTTTATTTTGAATTCCTTGAACATTGTATTGCAGTTTATCTTGAACTATGTATACACAGATTTATCATTTTGTTTCTCTTTTCTATTTGCTTCCAACTCTTAATGCCCTGAACCAGTTTTCTTGATGCGTGTTTTTTGTGCATGTGAAATGTGTTGGATTAATAGACCCACACCATCTCCATCACCAAAGCTATCTCTTTGGACGTGAGAAAAGAATCGCCGACATTCATATTGATCACGCTTCTTGCAGCAAGCAGCATGCTGTTATTCTTTTCCGGTAGATTTCTGATGTGTAGTTCTCCTCTAGAATAGTAATTTTTTTACCATGCATCTAATGAGAAGAAGGGGTTTAGGTTAATACTAATGTCACCGTGAATGTTCTTGTCTCAGGGAAGTGGAAAGGGAGAAACCAAAAGGTATGATGGGGAAGCAAGTAAGGTAAAATTCTGTTTTGCTCTTTCATTTTGCTTGCAATTTCATCTTGCTTTAAGGTAAAACTTAATTCCTTAATGTCACCTTGCAGGCCTTACATTATAGATCTTGGCAGCACCAACAAGACTTACATCAATGTGAGTGCTGAATTGCATTTCTTCTTGATTGTTTCTTTATCATGGTTTAGATCAAACGTTTGTAGTGAACTTTTTTTTTTTGCTTTTTTCAGAAAAGTCCTATTGAACCACATCGCTACTATGAGCTTTTCAAGAAGGATACCATCAAGTTTGGTAACAGCAGGTATGCTAGTGAAGAACATTGTGGTTTTTACTTTCCATTATGAATCATCATCGTGCCTAATTCTCTTTTTGACATATTTTGGTTGCAGCCTAGAGTACGTACTAGTGAGGAAGAACTGTTGATGGTTTGGTGGTTGAGAAGAATAAGCTCGCAGAAGGAGCCGTGCATGAAATGGAAGCCATGGTTGACTCGGAGCTTTCTTCTGAGATAATCATCCACTCGCTTTCCTCTCTTTTTGTTTTTTGATAAGATCGCTTGTTTCCTTATTGGTTAATTTTCCACCGTTGGATTGTTAGATCTCTTGGAGAATCCTCTTTTCGCTGCAGAGGCTCCATTTCTATGTGTATAACAAGGAAGTGTGAATATGCCATACAAGTTTCAAAGTTATTAGCTGCAAACTCTTCAAGAAATTTCTGGTGCCACAAGCTTGACATTTATACAAGCAATGCGTCTTTAACAGAACTTTTCAATACAGTTAGCTTTCATTGTGATAAACAAAAGTGACCTTTTTTTCCTGCATATGAACAGATTTTTACAGAGCCGATGAGCCAAACAAAAAAACTCCAAGCACCGCCTCGTACTTAGCTTTCAGTAGCCGAGCAAAAAAAAAAAGATTCTTTCCTCCTTTCCTCGAATTTCTAATACTAAGTTTTGTTAATTACAATCTTGAATTTGATTCACAAACTCAATCTGAGAGCTGCAACTTCAAAATTGTATTCCTTTATGATGATAAAACCAGGAAACACACATGCACTAAGTTTTGTTAATTACAATCTTGAATTTGATAAACAAATTCAAGATTGTAATTAACAAAACCTAGTTATCATCGTATTTTTACCCATTTTACTTTTATTTTTAAAATACTTTAACAAGTGTTTTATTCGTTTTTATATGTTTTTATTACGATTTTCGTATATTTATAGTGTAAAAACTCTTTTTAGGTTACTTAGATAAAAACTATGCAAATTGAAAAAAAACTAGATTTCCAACTAAGTGTCAAACCGTCAGAAGTTCAACAACCAAAAAAGATCTTCTCACCGTCTGATCAAGCCCAAAATAAGGACCAACTAGCTTTCCATTGCACTTGATTTGAGGATGATCCAACGGTTCAATCAAAAGATACATGAAGATAAAAAAAAGTCCCGTCAAGCAGTCCCAACAGGCCACGCACTCGCGGCCAGGAGGCAGCCCACCACGGGCTGGAGAGCCCGCACCCGCGGCCAGAAGGCAGTCCGCCGCGGCTGGAGACCACGCACCCGCGGCCAGCTTCAACTCGTCCCGAGAAACCCGTTTGCAAGCCCATTTCAAACCCGTTCAACTCTATCTTTTGGAAAACTCTAAGAACGACCAAACAAGAGCTGAAGAACTATAAATATATGTTTTTAGAACCCTAATTTCGAGTGCCCAAAGTGAGCTTAAGGTATACCTTAGGGATAAATGAATATGTCATATGGAATCGAATCCAAAATCAACTCATGGTCTTATGGTTTTCGCGGGAAGATCTATTTGATTTTATTTTGCTTATTGTCTTTTCAGATGATGATTACTAAAAGTTTTCAACTTGAATAATAAGTTCGGTTTTCTTTTTAATTTAGTTAGATTCGTCGAACTAAAGGAATGGGTGCTATTGCTCAAAGAAAGTGGAATGGTTTTGTTAATTATATCAGTTATTATATTGCTTTTGGTTGTTCCTCACTAAATTCTGCAATCAACCCGGTAATTAATATTTTAACATACTAAAATTTTAAAATTTGGCTGCTATTGGATTATTATAACATTTTTTCTACAAATTGGTGCTTCACGTGTGGTAAATTTTACAGATTCCAATTCGGATAACTGAAAGTGGGGAAACTTATGAAGCATCTATTGATGATCCACGACTCCCGTCAAAGCTTAAGAATCCCTATAGTCGGAAATTGATCAGTTCTATCATGTAACTCAATCATCTCAAGAATTTGGGGTTTCAATCAGCAGCTACGTTTTGGATTTTTAAATGTTACTTTGTTTCTAAAAATTTAAGTGGTTTTCCAGTTGTTTATTTGGTTTAGATTTTTAAGTGGATTTTCAATTGTTCATTGGAGATGGTGTTTGTTATCAGACTTTGTTATTTTGGCAATTTGATAATTATTAGTTTTGCTCTTAAAAATATTAATTGTATAAAAGAAGGTTTACAGAACTTACAGATTATTAGTTTGAGTTTAGAGCCGCATTTAATTATCAAGTATTACTCCATATAATATGCAAAACAGATATTACGACATTAGCAAGTCTAGTAAACATCCAAGAAAGCCTAACACCAGAAAAAAAAAAAAAAACACTGATCTGTTCAAACCTCGATTGCCTTGTGTTCTTTATAGTCGTTCGTAACATTGTTTTGCCAAAACTGTTTTAGCTAATGTTTCTCTGTTTTCTTTTATTTTTTTTTCTCTTTTTAATTTTTTATTTTTTTATCTATAAATTTGAAATTTCAACAAAAAATAAAATTTCTCAATTTATTTTTACTGCAATATAATGTCAATTATGTTGATAATGTAATACAATATAATGTCAATTATGTTGATAATGTAATACAATTCCTATACATTTCGAATTCCACGGGTTATGTGTTTTATTACAAAATATAAAACCTTCATAAAACATAACCAATATCAAATCGAACCAAATTATCTGAATTACCCGAATTTAACCGAAATTATATGATTTTAACCGAATTTCAACTAGAAAAATAAAAATTCGGTTATTTTTGGTTTTTTCTCTTGTTTGTTTTCACGGGAAATATGGCGGAATCTGACGGAAAAACTACTAAACATTAACTTCAGCATTGATTGGGACGCTATCATTCCGATCATCTCAAATATGCCAGGCTCGCACATGCACAATATCCTGATGCGGTACGTTTTCCAAACAGCTATCACATTCATTTGAAGGGAAAGAAATGAGCCTCTTCACGGGGAACAACCAAAAACATTTCGACACTTAATAAGGTTAATTGACGCAACTGTGATCAACAGAATCGTGGCCATTAGACATTCGGACCCGAGTTACGAAAAGGCTCACGTTGTATGGATGGCGACCCGATCTTAAGTTTGTAAAATAGGTTCAAAATCGTTACTCTTACTAGTTTCCGACTAAATGTTGCACTTGATGTAAAAAAGACGTTTTTTGGTTTGAATAATTTAACATTCTCTTCAAAAAAAATGAATAAGATGGAAACAACCAACGAAGAGCCATATTATAATAGCATTTTTCGAGCTTTTGAGGTTGCCAACCAACCCCTTTGGTATCTCTGGTTTGGAGACTCATTATGAAACTGTCAACAATAATGTTGAAGAGCTCAAGGCTGACATGACAACAATCAAATGAGACATGGTGGAGTTAAAGAATGAGTTTAAGGCAAAGATGGTTGCACAACAAACATCATTAAATGCGATCCTACAAAATTTCGGGGTTAATCCCAGTACTCTCCAGCCTCCGGTTCCTAACCCGACAACGACAGTGCCGTCTACTGCCCCTACTCTCCTTCTGACCCAAACACAACAATCTAACTTAGATAAGTGGTGTGCTAGTGTTTTTGGAAATTAAAATTTGCATCTTTTGTAAGAATTTTTAGATTTCATAAGTTTTTTGCTAATCTATGATTAGATCTTTTTGTAATGTACGATATTGGATTTTGGAATTTCAAATTCAAGTTTTCAGGTTTTATGTTTTTAGAATTTCATTTATTTATTATTGTGGCATTTCGTAGCTAAAGAGCTTAGTCACGAAATTGAAAAGCCACAAATATAGTCACGGAAATTCCATGGCAATTCTTGGCTACTTTGCCACGGTATAGCCACATGAATTTTGTGGCTATTTTAGCTACGGAATAACCACAAACTAAACATTGGCTATATAGCCACCAACTATTACGTGGCTATTTCGTGACTAATATTGCCACGAAATAAGTGTGTCTAAAGAATGACTTTCGTGACTTTCTGTGGCTATATGATGATATAGCCATAAAAAATTAGGCTTTAGCCATGAAAATTTCCGTGGCTATACGCTGTTTTTTTACTAGTGCACGTCCCTTGCATGATTCAATGACCCAAGGGCTGAAGTAAGAGACACCCTTGTCGGTTTCGCTTAAAGAGCAGACGTCGGGAAGAGCGTTGACGTTGCCATCTTCCAAGAAGTAATTGGCGAAGAAGTAGTGCCCAGGTGCTCGAAACCCTTCAAGAAGTAGTGGTTGTCGTCGTTCAAGAAAGAGTCGCCAACAATGGTGAAGTAAAGTTTTCCAGTCCCTGAGCGGAAAGACGAAAGTGTAAACTTTTGACCGACCTCAAATCTGTTTGCTTGAAGCACATGTATCCTGCCATAGCTTAAAACCATATTTAATTTCCATTTCTTCAAAAGAACTTCATGGGGTGTGGAGTTAGGATCAACAAAAACGGCATGTACACCTTCTATACGACCCTTGTTACTCGGGTTTGCGGATAAGATTCCCGCCTCCTCCTCCGTAAGAAAATCGGTACTCTTGTTTGACGGGAACATGAGTCGGGTTTGTCCTTCTTTAATATAAGTTGCATATAACTTCTTCTCCGCTATTATCAGCCTTGGCTCGTTGCCATTAACTTTAATCATCTGCTCAAGAATTCCACATCGGCATCTGCGTTGGCCACTCTCAGGGGCGGATCCATGTGGCTAAAGGAGGTAGCAACTGTCACCACTAAAAAAAAATTAATATTTGTTTAAGAAAAATAAATTATGCTACCACTAAAAAAAAAATAAAAAATTGCCTCCACACAGTTTTTTCTGATTTATGCCCAAAAGCTCACCTGCAGTTTTTGGTCTATTTTATGAATAAGCCCATTTTATTATAAAATAATCAAAATTTAAAAGCGCTAATCGATTAATTTGTTAACCAATTTTTACAAATTTAAAACCCTAACTTTTGTCCAATTTTGCTTTCTCTTTATTTCTTCCTCGTGTTTGGAGACGAATGTGGTAAACTTTTTTTTCTTAATTTTAATTTGTTCTTTTATTAGAGTTTAAATTTATTATATATTATAGTTGTAAAAGTTTAAGAGTAGATTAATCTATTCTAATGGTGTAAGTTTAATTTTTTCGCTGATGATTTGATGAAATCGACCATGATTTATGATTGATGAATGTATTTTATTCTATGACTTTTGAGTAAATTGATTTGAGTTAACCGACATAACCAATATGCAGCATTACAAAGTCAATTGTTTTTGAACGGTTCTAGAATTGCAAATTCATGAGTTCAATGGTAAACACTGATCTTCTTATATGTATGGCTTCTTTAAACCCTATTGATTCATTCCATGATTTTGACAAGGATAAGTTGGTGAGATTGGCTAAGTTATATCCATATGATTTTAGCTATGGTGAGCTTTTATCTCTTGAGCAGCAACTTAAAATCTATATCGATAATATACGCAGCGATGAACGGTTTAAGAGTGTGAAGAATCCTAGAGATTTTTCGTGTATGATGGTGAAAACTCGAAAGCATATTTCACATCATTTGGTTTATAGGCTTCTGAAATTAGTTTTAACTTTACCGGTTGTTTGAATATGTTACAAATGAAAAAGTGATAAAAAGGTTTTTGGAGGATGAATGAGCGTATTTTTGTAGAAGTTTTTATTTATTTTTAATTTTGTATAACATTTTTAATTATTTTTTACTTTTTCCACAAAATCATAAACCATTTTGTGTCAATTGATTTGATTTTACGGTCTACGACGTTCGGAGGAGGAGAGTTTGATCATCTGAAAGTGTGAGCGGCATGACGGTCGCGGCGGGGATTGGCTACGCGCTGGTGGCTCTGGGACCGTCTCTTTCACTTTTCGTCTCCGTCATCTCCAGAAAGCCCTTTCTCATCCTCACTGTTCTCTCCAGGTCTCTTTCTTTTCACAATTTCACAGATCATCTTGTCGGGACTATGGAGGCCTTTCCTTCCTCTCAAAGCCAATGTCTGGTGGCCTTATGCTTTACTTGTTCTCTCCTCTGTTTGTTTCCAGGAAGGTCTTCGCTTTCTTTTCTGGAAGGTTTACAAGTAAGTACTTATATATAGTTGCTTTTGATTCTTCTTCCTACTTGATCATTAACAGTTTTATCCGATGATATTGGACTAAGTATGTACATGGCCCATCCTAACTTTGTTAATCCGATGATATGATTAGTCAGATGGGCTGTATAGATTGTTCTGAAACATGTTTTTGTGCTGTTACTATGCTGAAGGAGGCTTGAGGATGTCTTGGATTCCTTTGCGGATCGGATCTCAAGGCCCCGCCTGTTTCTCACTGATAAGCTGCAGATTGCTCTCGGTAGGCTTTCCTGTTTATTTGTCGAAGTTCCAAGTTAAGTTCATAGATTATTATCTGCTACGTTTGTGTTAGTCTATGTTATCAGGTTGGACAACACACTTTGTGTTGTCTTAAAAAGAAAACATGAAATTAATGGGCTGCAATGTATCTTGATCTAGAATAGGATTTACTTAGATTTACCTGCCTTGGTCTTAAAGCTTGTCAGAAGCTCAAGCAATTCGAGAAGGAGAATACTAAAGAATAGGTCAAATAACAATATAACTGAAGCTAAAATGGAATCTGTAACCACTAGGTAGCTGTTGTACATCCCATTTCTTACTCTTTGACATGATCTAAGACTATTCCAGTAAATTGCTTGCAGCTGGTGGTTTAGGTCATGGTGTGGCTCATGCTGTCTTCTTTTGTTTGAGTCTCTTAACGCCGGCATTTGGTCCGGCCACATTCTATGTCGACAGATGTTCACAGGTGCCATTTTTTCTCATCTCTGGTGAGTCAACTGAACCCAAGTTCTGTATTTTTTTTTCCAGCATAGATTATTTATTAGCTTTGTGACTTCTTGATCTCGGTGAGTCGCTGGTGGTTTGATTTTATCTAGTAGACTAGTACTCATGTTGTAGTTTTACTACCATGTCTTACAGCAATCATTTCTCTTGCATTTTTCACGATCCACACATTCTCGATGTTCATTGCTTTCGAAGGGTATGCAAAAGGGAACAAAGTAGATCAAGTAATAGTTCTAGTCATACACCTTGCTGCTGGAATGTTGGTATGATCTCAGATTCTCAACTTCACCGGTTTCCTTTGCTGATTAGGATAGGCTAATGCATTTTTTGGTTCTTTTAAACGTAATCTTTTGTTTTTTTTTTTGTTCTTGTTGGTGGTTACCAGACATTGGTGAATTTTGCATCGGAAGGTTGTGTAATCGGCGTTCCTCTTCTTTACCTTGTGGCATCTGTGACTCTTTTGCATTGTGGAAAAATGGTTTGGCAAAGGTTGAAAGAAAGCCGGAACCAAAGCGGTCCTTCACGGTGCAAATTGGGCCTCTAACCTTTGAGCATTCTCTCTACGATTTGGGTGCTAGCATTAAATCTCATGCCCTACTATGTTGCTAGCATTAAACTCGAGCTCAAACCACTATCCACTGGGCTAAGGTACGTATTTCTTGGTCCTAACTCCACATACCCTGTCAATCATTAATGCTGAACTGAACAAGGTAGAGACTGCCTTACTCTTGTGTGAATTGAGGAAATATCGTAGAGCACTAGGCTATTCTCTAGATGACATTACAAGAATCTCACTAGACCTTTGTATGCATATGATACATCTAGAAAATGAATTGATGGCTTCTGTAGAACATCATAGACGGTTAAACCCGAATCTGAAAGACGTTGTAAAGAAAGAGATAATGAAACTTCTAGAGGTTGGTATCATATATGCTATATCTGATAGTACATGGTGAGTCTGGTGCATGTAGTGCCTAAGAAAAGCGGTTTGACAGTAGTTGAAAATGGTAGGAATGAGTTAATCCCGACTAGAACTGTCACTGGTCATAGAATGTGCATCGATTATAGGAAATTGAATGCTGCAACTCGCAAAGATCATTTTCTTTTGCCTTTTATTGATCAAATGCTTGAGAGATTGGCTAACCACCCTTACTACTGTTTTCTAGATGGTTATTCTGGTTTCTTTCAGATTCCGATTCATCCCGATGACCAGGAGAAGACCACATTCACATGTCCTTATGGCACTTATACTTATCGCAGAATGTCATTTGGTTTGTGTAATGCGCCAGCCATGTTCCAACGATGCATGGACGATTTTTCTGTCTACAGACCCTCCTTTGCTGATTGTCTATCTAATTTGTGTAGGGTATTAAAGAGATGTGAGGAGAAACATTTGGTTTTGAACTGGGAGAAATGCCACTTCATGGTAAAGGATATAATCGTTTTGGGCCACAAGATTTAAGAGAAGAGAATCGAGGTTGACAAAGCCAAAATAGAGGTGATGACGAGTTTGCAACCACCAACTTCTGTCAAAGGCATCAGCATTTTTCTTGGACATGCTGGTTTCTATAGGCGATTTATTAAGGATTTCTCGAAAATTGCTAGACCTTTGACGCAGCTGCTGTGCAAAGACATGAAGTTTGACTTCAATGATGAGTGTTTGGTAGTTTTTCACATGATTAAAGGAGTACTTGTCAGCGCACCTATTGTGCAACCACCAGACTGGGAATTACCTTTCGAGGTGATGTGTGACGCCAGCGATTACGCAGTGGGAGCAGTTTTGGGGCAGCGAAAGGAGAAGAGAGTGCATGTTATCTACTATGCCAGCAGGACCCTTGATGAGGCCCAATGCAAGTATGGTACAACGGAGAAAGAGCTTCTCGCGGTCGTATATGCATTTGAGAAATTCAAGACATATCTGGTGGGCTCTAAGGTCATCGTTCATACTGACCAAGCTGCATTGAGGTATCTACTTAGCAAGAAGGATTCGAAGCCGAGGTTGTTGCGATGGATGCTGTTGTTGCAAGAATTTGATCTCGAGATCAAGGACAAAAAGGGGATTGAGAATGGAGTTGTCGATCATTTGTCCAGAAAGCGCATCGACGAGGAGGTCCCCATAAATGACTACCTCCATGAGGAGAATGTATATGCAATCGATGTTTTGCGGAATGACAACTCATTGTTTCCTCGGGACGGTAAGCTTCCCGAAATCCCTTGGTTCGGCGAAATTGCCAATTTCCTTGCTGCAGAAGTGAAGCCATACGGTTTTGCGGGGTACAAAAAGAAGAAGTTTTTGCGGGACATCAGACATTACTTTTGGGATGAACCGTACTTGTACAAGCATTGTTCCGATGGTATCTATAGGCGTTGTGTCTCGGAGGAAGAAATCCCAGGCATTCTATTTCATTGCCACGGGTCGAATTATGCGAAACATTTTGCTACCTTCAAGACCGTATCTAAGGTGTTGCAGGCCGGTTTCTGGTGGCCGACCATGTTCCGTGACACTCACTCTTTTGTCTCCAAATGTGACGCTTGTCAAAGACAAGGGAACCTTAGCAAAAAAAACGAGATGCCTCAAAATTTTATTCTCGAAGTTGAGGTGTTTGACTGTTGGGGAATCGACTTTATGGGTGCTTTTCCATCTTCTTCGGGAATAAGTATATCCTTGTTGATGTGGACTACGTGTCCAAGTGGGTCGAAGCAATGGCGAGCCCGACTAACGACTCCAAGGTGGTCCTTAAGATGTTCAAATATGTCATTTTCCCGAGATTTGGAGTTCCGAGAGTTGTAATAAGCGATGGAAGATCGCATTTCATCAACAAACTATTCGAGAAGCTCTTGAAGAAGAACAGCGTCACGCATAAGGTAGCAACTCCTTATCACCCTCAGACGAGCGGACAAGTTGAAATCTCCAACCGAGAGATAAAGAGCATTCTTCAGAAGACGGTGAGCATTACACGAAAAGATTGGGCCGTGAAGCTTGATGACGCACTCTGGGCGTACAGAACCGCCTACAAGACACCTCTTGACACGACCCCATTTCATCTTGTCTATGGAAAACCGTGTCACCTTCCAGTGGAACTCAAGTACAAGGCGGCATGTGTAGTGAAATTGTTAAATTTCAACATCAAAGCCGCATCCGAGAGACGGTTTATTCAGCTAAATGAGTTGGATGAGATCCGCCAAACGGCGTATGAGAACTCAAAAATCTACAAGGAACGAACCAAAGCTTATCATGACAAGAAGATTATCCCGAGGATTTTCTCTACCAATGATCAGGTGCTGCTTTTCAACTCTCGTTTGAGACTTTTTCTGGGAAAACTAAAGTCAAGATGGTCCGGTCCTTTCACGGTTAAGGAAGTTCGTCCTTACGGAGCAGTCGTGTTGCGTAACCGACAAGGAGGCGAATTCGTTGTCAATGGTCAGCGTCTTAAGCCATATCTCGCTGACAAAGGAATCACTGAGGAATACATCGTTCCTCTCAATGATCCTCGTCTCGCCTAAACGGCCCCAAAGTCAAGCTAATAACTAAAAACGAGCGCTTGGTGGGAGGCAATCCACCGGTAAGTGTATATAATTTTCTTTTTCGATTTGTTTTCACTAACCAAGCCCGAGTTGATACAAATGCGGCCTCTAGCTCGGAAACGGCTCCGTTAACCGCACCGCCATGGTCTCGACGAGAAGGTGCCCGGTTCGAGAGTGACTATTTAAACATGATTGCGAGCATTACACCTGATGATCTCAACAAGAACACCCGTTATCAAAGCAGAAAAGTAGGAGAAGCCTGGGATGATTTTGATTCACTCTTCTACAATAGGTTTCTCACGATTGAGATGGAGCCAACAAAGATCATATGCCCCACAACTTTGGACGCTATGGGCATACGAGAGGATGTGGACTTCATACTGAGTAAAATTTGGTTCGGTCACATTGCCACGAGGGAGTATCCGATCTATCCAGATTTGGTGCGCCAATTCCTATCTTCGGTCAGGCTGACCTTCGCGAATTCGAAGCACGAGAAAGTCGCGGAAGCTTCATTGTCTTACTTTTCTAGTGGTGTACTTTATGAGATTTGGATCAAGGATCTCTGCAAGGTCTACGACTTCGACCATCGGAAAGCAGACGCAAACTTTCCCGTGGACTTTCCTAATCAGGCAACTTTTTGGCAAACCATTGCTGCAGGATCTTATAAACCCAGGTATGTAAAGCAAGCCAGGATTAGGAACCCTGCCATCCGTGTGGTTGCTAAAATAATCAGCAACCTTATGTTCACAAAGAACGAAGCTGGTGCAATCCGAACTGATGAGTTGTTGTTGCTTCATTATGGGATTGGGGATAAGTTGTCTGAGGTCTACCGTCATCATTATCACATACCATCTGATGTAAACTTGGGCCTTGTTTTTGCTCGAACTCTGGTGGGCAAGAAGACACTGTTCCTGGGAAGTAAGAAACATAGATAGTGTATTGGGAGTGTGCTTACTCCTCTCTTCATGCATCATGAGATCAATCCCCGAGGTTACAAGTGTCAGGACAAGATAGCTTACTTGGACAAGAAACATCTCAAGGCTTGTTTAATCCTCACAGTGGACGGCACCTACGAGTTCGCAGATCGACAAGGCCATCTCATGCACTGCGCGCTACCACAGACAGACATCACAGCAGTGACTACCCCAAGCAACATCGAATTCCTACCGCCATCAGAGCGCCTTTGCGCGGCCCCAGTTACCACCACCAGGCGCAGAGGAGGAACTTCCGGAGCCCCACAGCCTCCCCTAGAGGATGATCCAGTGCCTGATTTCTTCCCTCCGCAGGAGCATGGACAGAAATCACAGTCTCATGACCCGATCGAGATGCTCCTTCCGAAGTACTCTGGCCAGAGCAGGAGCGTTAGCCCGGACGACACCGCTCACTGAGCAGCGTATTCCCTCTACCCATTGTACTATCCACTTTTCATTTTCTTTGTTTACGTACGTTCTTACCCTTCTCTCCGATTTATTCTCACACCGAGACGTTGTGAAGTAAGTCAGGGGGAGGGTACTTACTGACGATGTTTGCTTTCTTTGCATTTTGTTTTTCTTTTACATTTCCCGAGTCGTTCGTTTAGTCGAGTAAAAAAAAAAAAAATTGTCGTTTGTTTTAGTGTGTTTATGAACCTCTTTTGGATTTATTGTTCTGATTTTTCATCTGAGTGACCATTATTGCAGAATAATTCCGAATATAGACTAATGAGAAATCCAGATGTTGACCGGCTAATCAGAAACACCCACGTCTCCAGAAGAATCCAGATAGCATGGGCTAATTTATGAGCTCTTCTTTTTACCTCATCATTGTGATCAGTGTCTTCAGAGCTTGACTCCTCATTCGTATCTGACAAGGACAACCCGTGTAAAGTATGATTTTCCTCTCCCGATCCCAAAAATAAATTCATCTATATATATAAATAATACGAATGGCATAGAAGTGAATCGAGGATTCGGTGGCAAAAACCATCAATACTGATCGAGTCTCGTGAACCGTAAATCTAAAAAAAAAAAAAAAAAAAAGAGAGAGAGAAAGAGATGAATAAAATGACTAAGTCTGGGGGAGAGGAAAAATACCGTATGTGTCGAAGGTTGGCTTGTTACGATATCGAGGGGGAAAGAGTCTAGAAGGCTCTTGGCATTGTTATCTTTGATGAGACCCAGCGATGATGGCTTTCGGACTATTCTGTGAGACTGTGGGGCAAATCTGGGAAGCTGCGATAACTGCGGAGAAGTACATAATGGTCTGATATGGATTTGGTGAAGCAATACGTGGATTACTAAGTTGAGGGATCATTGCAATGTTCTATAGAGAAGGTAAGTTCCCATGTTTTCAAACATTTTCTTTATTCTTAGTTTTCTGTTTGCTTGAGGACAAGCAAAAGACTAAGTCTGGGGGAATTGATGTATTGCGTTTTAACGCATTCTAACCCGTGTTTTGTTTATAATTTCGAGTCTTTATCGAGTCTTTTTAGTCCATTTAGAGTCTTTTCAGGTCCAAGGCATTGCGGGACAGAGTTTGGGGATTTAAGGCGGAAAACGGCAAAACCGAGCAAAGAAAAGAGGGGATCGATCGTTCCCCCTATTGGAAGGATCGATCCACTAAATCGTAAGTTTCCAGAACGAGCATGAAAAGCAACCCAGATCGAGCGATTCAATCAAAAAGATCGGAACGATCGTTCCCCAAAAACGTAAAATCTTGGAACGAGTTCGAGCTTTTGGATCGACGAGAACGATCGATCACATATTTTTGGAACGATCGATCCTTCTTCTGTAAATAGTGTAAAAACGTGTTTTGTACTACTTTACCTATAATTTGCTGACTTTAGACCAGTGAAACTCAAAAATAACTGGGGGGGGGGGGAACCCATATGTATCATATCTACCTGTTTTTCTACTACTCTCTTTGATCTTGGTGATTTGTAAGCTTGGAAAGCAAAACTTTGATTCTACATATTGGAGAAGTTTTCTTAATCTATTTTCTATTTCTGTTTGTTAATCATGTGTTTTTCATCATCTCTCTGTATTTGTTCTGCAATTATGAGTGAGAAGTTTCTTAGTTAGGCCAAGGGTGTTAAGGGATTTCATGATTTAACGGTTTAGAATAGATTAGACGGGGGTTTATTTGTTGGATTCTTCGTCTATGGTGTTCTTAATGCTTGAATTAAACTAATCACTTAGTTCATGATCTTGGGTTATCTAACGCACGGGAGTGTTTGTTTAGGTGCCGGAAATATCCTAGATGAGCAAAGCGTCCTTATCCAACGTGAGTTGATGTTAAGGCGTTTTTGTGAACTTATCAAATCAGACTAGAAAAGCATGCTTAGAACCTTTGAATCCAACGGGAGTTAGTCTTCATAGTTTTAAGCGTAGGGATTAATACTCCGGGAGGAGCTTAATCTATTATTATGTTTGAGTTCTAGATGATTCTTAATGCAATCCCCTGTTTAAGATGCATTAACTGTTGTTCGTGATTTCCCGCAATGTCACCCGAGGCTTAACGCTTTCTTTATTTGAATTTACACCGTTTTAGTTGTCGTTCTTAGTTTCGAAGTTACAAAACCAACAAAATCTGCCATTCGTCCTAGCTTTAATTTCATCATGCATTCTCATAGTCGTAACACTTGGTCTTTGTGGATTCGATCCCTACATTACTACTTCGTATTGCTGTGCACTTGCGGTAGTTACATATATGGTTAAAACCTGAACTCATCAATATATCACATTTTAGTAAAGTTTGTCTTGCAGATCAAACAAAGGTCTTTTGGGTCCAAACCAGTTAACGGTAACTATATATATTTTTTGCAAAGTATTTTATGTTCAGGATTTTTCCTTCGGAATGTTGCTAACCCCGCTCCGGTTCGGCAATTTCTTGTAGTTAATGGCACTTTAGGTTCGATTGGTTCATGGCCGATGGATTAAGGATTCCGATGGGAGATGGGAGCATGTGCCATACCTAACCGGATTTAACTATATCTATACTATTAAAAGGGAAGTATTTTTAGTATATGTTTCCAAACACTCCATATTTAAAAAAATATATATGTTTGGAAACTATTTTAACATTAACCCATATTGTTTTTACAAATATAAATATATAATATATAAAATTTAATATAATTAAGGATAATATATAAGTATAAAGCATATCTATATATTATTTCCCACTTTAATCCATATCTCTTCTAATAAAACATATTTTTAAAGAAATATAAAACTGGAAATATAGATAACAAAACATGCCAAAAAATTTGGATAGCTAAAATTATTAATTTTGAATCATACATATCATACCAAAAATATATTTTTATATACAAAATGGAAAATATAGAAAAAAAAATTGTAGCCCGCCCTCATTGTGGATTAAAATTTTAGCAAACTATATAATACATTATTTACCAAACTAAAACTGTTAAGACATCTCAAATTTTACAACCACAAATACATTTTGTCCAAAAAATAGAACCAAACACCAGGGAAAAAAAAATTAAAACTTATCATGGTTCTAGAACGGATTAGAAAAAGATTATTTCTATTACTTTTCATATTGAACTCCCGTTCTAGGGCGAATTAAAAAAAAAATTATGTTGACATAATGAACTTTCGTTAATTTTTTATTTATTTTAATTTATAAAATTTATAAAAAATATATATATTGTGCGCGGGCGAGCGGGTGATAATCTAGCTAGGGCAATTCTACAAAATAGCACTAACAACTTAAAGGCTTCGAATGGTGACAGCGGTTTGAGCGGTGCGGGACAAGCGGTTTAGGAGGTGCGGTGCGGTGCGGTTGGAAGAAACGCATCATGCGGGACAAGTGCGGTTAGTGTGTAACAAGCAGTGCGTGACAATATATGAATGGTGAAAAAATAACATGCGGTGCGATACAAATATTTGAATGGTGAAAATATAAAAAGCGGTGCATGAATTATATTTTAGATAAATATTTTACAAATAAAAATGGATTAATAATACTAATAAAATTATAAATTAAAATTACTATCGATTACTTTGATTTTCCCGTAACATATTTGCAATATTAACCCTTATTTGCGTCATATGTTCTCCATCAGCTATCTCTGCTGAGTCCATGTCACTTAAATCAGGCTCACAATTTGTGTTCTCCATTCTGGTCTCTGTCATTACTTCCGCAAAATCTGCATCTGAGAAATTTGAAATTTTGATAAAATTATTTAATCCCATTGTAGCCATTACCACTCTTTTTTGTATGTGAATATTATATCTTGGGAATTCACAAACAATCCTCCACTTCTTTTTCCATACTCCCAAAAGTTCTCTCGATAACAGAACGTAAAGACGCATGACATCGATTAAATAATTCTTCTTTATTCCTCGGAGGAGGGCCATAGTAGAACTGCGACAGATGATACCTCACAACTCTGTTTCGTGATGATCTATAAGGAGCCAAAAAAAACCTTGTTTGTTAGGATAGCCAGAATCAACGACATAATACTTCTCTGACGGAGACAAAGGGATTTCAGAATCACTTTGTTGTGCCATTGTGAGAACGGCTGTGTCGTGACATGATCCTCGTGCTCCATTCCAAATATATGTGAATAACATATTCAAATCACATATTGTCATGATGTTCAAAGATGCATTATCGTGTCGATTCCAATACATTCCCTGTAACTCGGGCTTCACTTTTACGCATACATGAGTACCATCCATAGCTCCAACGAATCCACTAAAATATGGCCAATATCTTCGATCTACTTGAAGTCTTTCAGGAATTCGGTGTAGTTCTTGTCTTGTTGGAGTTCTAATATAATCACATGCAAGTAATTCAGTCACCCCAAGAACTTCGCTAAATTTTCTCTTCACAGTTTCCTGATTTCGTCCAAATCTCAAACCAACATCTCTTTGAACTTCATTATGTCCACATATCCGTAGAAACATAGCCACACTTTCTTCAATGCTTATATTTAATGTTGGTTGTAGACCGTAATTCGTTTGTAGCATATTACACAATGTTGTGAAACATGGAAGTGACATTCGTAATAACTGAAGACAAGCAGCATCATCTTGTTGTAGTCGATGCCAAATATTCCTCTATCCCAACCCATCATCAGTTTGGACTGGTGCTCTTTGAAAATATCGATCATAGTAACTCAAAGTTGGTTGAATTATTAACTCCTCGAATTGTTCATTTTCCAAATTCCACAATTCAATTCTCTCCTCGTAACTTAGATTGCGGATGTCCTGTAATCGCAACTGACATATACGAAAAGCCTGAAAATTAATTAAAAAGATAAAATAAGTCATTAGCTAGATATAAACTTACATTAACCAATTACACAAAAATACAGAAATAGGCTAATAAAAACATATATATTTCATAACACAATGATAAAACACGACCATCACAAACTTATCTTCTTCTCCAGAGTCACTTTGCTGTCCTTGCAAGGGTCCCCATATATTGAATAGACCTCCTCGTCTGCTCGTTTGTGAAATATGTCCGAGACCGGGTGATGATGCTTGTTGAACGTTCGGTGAAGTTCTTACGGCTGCACCATCTGAATCTTCTTGTTGAGTATTCCTCATACTTTCTACTTGATCTCCAAGTGAAAACCCATATTGAACATTTGTTGAAAATTTGGTGGTGTGCCCCATAATGGACCAGTTGGTGAAAGGCCCCATTGTTGAGCAGTTGGTGGTGTGCCCCATTGTTGAGCAGTTGGTGGTGTACCCCATTGTTGAGCAGTTGGTTGTGTGCCCCATTGTTGAGCAGTTGGTTGTGTGCCCCATTGATGAGCAGTTGGTGGTGTGCCCCATTGTTGAGCAGTTGGTGGTTTGCCCCATTGTTGAGCAGTTGGTGGCGTGCCCCATTGTTGAGCATGTGCCCCATCGTGAATTGTTACTCACGGAAGATGGACTACCAGCTGATAGACCTGCTGAATGTGGACTCCCGAATGATTGGATTGAGCCCAACTGTTTTGGCACATCTACGTTGTTCAGTGAAACACCAATCATTGCTTCTAGCAGTTGTAGCTTATCTTCATCAGTGCCTCCAACTATATCCATAAAATACTTACGCCAAAATACTAGCTCTTTAAGTGAATTAAGGCATGTCCAATAAAATTTAGTGTGCTTTGGAACGTTAAGAGCAAGGAATATCGTTTCAGCCTTCTTGAATTCATCATAATCATCTTGGTCAAAACTACCTGGACGAAGTTGTTGCAAACTCTGTCGTTGAAACTATTGAAAGCCAGTGATGGTGTCTTGTATGGTTGTCTCAAATGATTGTCTTCTACGACTTCCTCTTGAACCACTTCCAACATTGGCTCCTGAGCTTCCGCCATATATATGTGAACTACTCCCACGTTTGACACTAGAGTGCGAACTACTCCCACGCCTGCCACGAGAATGCAAACTACCCCTACTTCTGCCACGTTGATCACCTCTGCCACTATCATGGGTGAACTCATTCGAAGGGTGTGTTTCATCGTCAATATTAATACGATACACTTCTTCATTTTCTTCGGCCTCGGGTACATGATTTTGAGGCATATCACTACCATCGATATCTGAGTAACGATGCATATCATCATACGCATGTCCCTCATTCATTATCTCTTCTCTTCTTTGTCGGGAGGACTGTTGATGCTGCGAATAAACATCGTGTAATGCAAGACATCGTACCATCACATCCCAAAACTGTGGCGTTTGCCGGTTAAACGATTTTGTTATTTTGCATCCCTATAAAACACACACACACATATATATATATATATATAATTTAAAAAAAAAAAAAAATCAAATTATATATATATATAATTAGAAAGGTTATGATTTATTACCGACTCATGACCATCCCACCACTCATCTGATGCATAAATCATGGATGTCTCAGGATCAACCGAGATACCGGTAGAATTCATCAGAAACTTCCACCTCTTGTACAATTTTTTGAAGTCATCGAGTTTGTTTTTGAAAAACCCGTAAGTTATATTCATATTAAATGCAAGGTTGAATTTTTCAACCATGTACTCTCTACCAAGGGCAGTAGGATCTTTAAGAGTATAATTATTCATGGAAATTGCATGATCGTACAATTCAAACAATGTTTTTTCTTGTTCGTTAGTCCATCTAAACCTTGCCGTGCTCTACAAATTTTTAAAATTTGTAGAGTTAGTTTTATCTTCTTCTATAAAATATAACTACTATGAAATTTTCTATAAAACCGAAAATATACTTACTCTTACTGCTGTCTCATTGTGAGAATTTGTGTCTCTTTGTCCAGAAGAATTTGTGTTCGACCGACGCCTAGACGACATATTTGCATTTATCTAAATTAGTTGCTTTTCATATAAAGATAGTACTAAATAAACGATAATTAATTTACTTTATCAGTTCAAAATTTTTAAATATCATTCAATTGAGATTTTTTAAAACTCTTTAAAAATTTGGTGTTATTAGTTTATAGATTTATAAAAAGTTATCTAAGATCTTTAATCTAGTGTTATTAAATTTAGTGTTAAATTGATGATTTTATAAAATATTTTGTTATTGCTAAAATCTAATAAAAATGTAAGTACAAAATATAAATTAAAAGACACAAAACAATAATGCTATTCATTACATGTTTGAAAATACATTAATGAATAATGCTAAACAATTAACACTAAATCAAGATTTCGACATAGTTTTTACATACCACCATTTGGAATAAATTTAAAATTATAATATCTAAATGTAAGATAAATTAATTTTGTTACACTTAACTAAACAATTCACATATTCAAAATCAAGATTCCTATTATATTATCTCAAGAAAATATTGAATTCATTACGTTTCATATGTAAAGTTATAGTAAATAAATATTTACATAATAATTCAAATTGGATAAAAGAAACATTTACCTCTTGTCTTGTAAGAAAAATCGTGGAAGAGTTTTTTTTATCAACTCGTGGAAGAGTAGAAAAAATTTGTAAGAGATTTGTAACTTTTTTTTCTCACGAAGAGATTTGTGTAACTGAAGTCATCGAGTATGTGTTTATATATTGTCCAATTTTGTGTATTATTCGTAACAAAAAAAAAAAAAAATTTAGTCAACTTGAACGGTTAATAAAACACATCTACCTGCAAACCTTCTATATCCATGTGCGTTTCATGCACAAAACGTACCGCACCTGCTTTTTCTTTTATTTTTTTATTTACTTTTAATTCATTTTTGTCATGTACCGCACCTGCACAAAGTTCATGAATGGTGACAATTATTATCACGTACCTGAGACGCCCTTCCCGCTTTACACATTCAAGCCAAAAATTCATAAATTTAGTACACTCATATAAAAAGCTACTTAAAATAGCATTCGTTATATCACAAATGACTAAATACCCATATCAAAAGACGATAAAAAAACCCTTCCTCCGATTAAAAAACATTTCACAGGTCACCTCACGTTTCTCATCGGAGATATCATCGCTATCAATCTACCTAAACAAAAAAAATTATCGAGCCCTAATCGGTAATCGAATCTGCAATCGTTTCCCCCAAAATTGTTGCGGGAGATCGCCTCACTCTGTCTCTTCCAATTCCCTCTCTCTCATCTCTTCCTTCAAATCGATAGTTTTGAACGACGGTGACGGAGAATTGCGACGGAGAACGTTAAAACGAGAGGTCGATTGCCGGCAACTCAGCTTCACGGTGGAATCTCTGGAAATCTGTCGCAATCCAGTCGCAATCCAAACGCCATCGTCCGATTCAGTTGCGTATCTTCGAAGCGCTGCCGTTTCATTTCCGTAATGGCGTCACTCCGGGAAGGCGATGAACATGGCAAAGAAAGCTCTGTGAGAGCTATGTTGAAGAAGATTCTGGAAGACTCACCTCTGCTTCCTAGTACGAATTCGATTTTCAATTCCTTTCATTCCTAGTGAGCTTGTTTCTAAACTGCGATTTTGTCTTGAGTATAGCTCGCGTTGGTAGTTATTAAACTTCTCCACTCTCTGCCTTAGATTGTTCTATTGTTTCAATAAAAAATTGGACGCAAGTATAAATGCTCTAGTTATGCCTTCAAAGTCTTATCCATTCTCTTCCATTGTTTTAATATCTTATTACTTTCTTCTTGCTTGCTTAGGGGGTTAAAAGTGATGTGAGGACAAGCTCTGGAATATTTCTAACTCACGTAGAAAGAAGTTATCCAATAATACAGGTACATCACTCTCTAATATCTTAAAAAGGTGTGTCATTTCATGGATCACCTTGACATTTTTGTACATTATATTCTTTTTCTTTTGCTATCAGGCAATTGAAAAGCGAATTGCAGTCTTTTCTCAAGTACTAACGGAAAATGGGGAACTCATTCCAATCCTAAGGTGCGTGCACAAGTGCAACCTTACTACTCTTAAATTAAAGCAAATAAAGTTGTTTTCTTGATTTGATGAATCAAAATCTGCTGCAGTGCAGATACAAGCCGAAACAGTTTTACATACCGCATCACGGTTTCACGGTTACTTTGCTGACACTGTAAGCCTTGGGTGCTATCTCATTTATATATCATTAGTAGATTGATAGAGAAAGCTCTTGTACTGGTCAAAAATCGTAAAAAAGAATGGAACACTATATAGTTTTGGTTTGACCAATAATATTTAGTTGGATAGTTACTTAATCTTATTTTTTATGATCTTAAAACATTTAGTATGGTTTTTTTAGGACTAAACTAAAAATAAATTTATCTTGTGTTGTTCATCATATATCCTCGTTTCTTTTTTATGTTTCCACACAGTTCAATTTGAAGCGTGTTGCAACTATGTTTATGTATTTAACAGATGATGTCGAAGGAGGAGAAACTTATTTCCCTTTGGTATAATTCTTCTTCTTGGTGATCTCTTTAGCTCTGCAAATACAAAAAAAAATTTGTTTCTTTCTGTTATGAAAATATTATGAAGAAAGACATTGTAGATATTAAGAAATGCCTCTTAAAAGGTTAGAAAAGCTTTGGAAACCTCTTAAATATTTAATAGATTTTCCTAAACTCTTATGAAGCATTCATAAAGACTTCCCTAACATTTAGGAACGCATTCCTAAAAGTTTTAAAATGCTTCCTAAAATGTTCAAAAAGCTTTCTAAAACATTAATAATGCTTTGTAAACCTCTTAAAATTTCCAGAAGTTTTAAGACTCTTAAAAAGGATTCATAAGCCATTCAAGTTTCCAAAAACCTTTGAAGAAAGCGTTCAACAAATTTTAGAAAATCTTTCTAAATTTTAGAAAAGTCTTTTTAAATGTGTTGAAAGACTTCTAAAAATTTAGGAAAGTTTTCCAAAACGTTAGAAAAACTTTCCAAAACATTAAGAAGGCTTCGTAAACCTCTTAAATTTTTCAGAGATTTTCATTGACTTTTATTAAGCATTTATAAGCCCTTAAATCATAAAGCTCTAGTAAGGGTTCTTATACATTTAGGAATGCTTTCCTAAAAATTTGAAAGCTGCTTCTTTGCTGCAAAATGTCGTCAATATTGAAGGGAGGAGGGTGCTGGGTGGAGTCGAGACATGTGAAGAAGTAGTGGTCATGGACTATCCTCAGCCTCATCGTAAGCCTCCCATCCACAACGAGAAGGCTTAATTACTCAGATTCGTACCTTTATCTATATATCATACTGTTATATGCAATATGCATTCACCATGTCGGTGGTTGTAATGACTCTTGTGCTATATATATAATATATTCGTGACTAACTACTTTGTTCTCTATTCCTCTCTCTATAGAACAAACAAGCTGCACCTTTTCCTTCTATTTACTCTATTAGTCTTATTTCATATGGTTTTTGCTATTTTAGAACTCTTCACCGCCATTTTACTCCAAGCAGCGTGAGTATTACGTAACAGACATCGTCATTAATTACAAAGAATACACATGTCTGTTTGAGAGGTACAAACCCTTATTGCAGCTCAAAAACTTAAAGCTAAGCGTAACATTTGATGAACTACCAAAGGGGTACTTCCGGATCAAACAACAGTCGGACAAGAAAAAAATAGTGTGTTTTTATAAATATTCACAGCATGTGACCCTTGACCTTAGATCAAAACCTTTGGATCATACTTTCCTATTTAGGGAGACATTTTTAAATATGTAGGTATCCATCCTAAACGTATATGAAATATGACTTGGTCGTATAAACATTTAAGAAGCATTAAAACGAAAATAAAACACTTTATATCACAATTCTAGGAAGCTATTCAAACGTGTTAGGAAACTTTGCTTATGTTTTAAGAAGTCATTCCTACATTTTTATTCAGTCAGTCTAAACATAGATAACGACACAAACATCTTCATATAAGCATAAAACAAATTATAAGTCTAAGAATTTGGAAATTAAAATGTAAACAAATCATTATTTTCTAGGAATCATCAGTAAATTGTTTGAAAATCTCGTAAAGCAACTTGCTTTTAATGCCAAGTGTAGTTTCATCACTCAACTTGGAAATATCCTTAATTCTCATCGAGTGGCATTCAATCATCTTAAGATCACAGTTCCCCACAATTTTCCATATTTGTACCTACATGAACAAAACAAATTTTGAATAAATTTTTAACGATTCAGGACGGTCTGCCTAAAATATTAGCAATTCAAAAACCCTTCATAAATTTTTTTTAGTAAGAATTACGCACTTTACATTTAGGAACGCATTCCTAAAATTTTTTTAAGCTTCTTAAATATTTAGAAAATCTTCCTAAAACATTTCACAAACTCATTTATACGTTTGTATAAATAGGCACAAAAGTTCTCATTTGTACGTTTTACGAATGCCTTCCTAAATGTATATGATGGCTTCCTAAATTTCAGTTGTTATATAAATAGACACATAAGTTCCGATTACACGTTTTATGATGAATTACTTGATCATTGAAAAACTTACAACACATTCAAGTAAACATAAAACGATTTTTAGTTTTCATACTGTGTTGACATATCTGACCAAATTTGAGTTGTTGTATAAATAGACACAAAAGTTCTCATTTATACGTTTTATGAAAGTCTTCCTAAATGTGTAGGACGATTTCCTAAATTTGAGGAGTTGTATAAATGAACACAAAAGTTCTTATTTATACGTTTTAAGAAGGCCTTCCTAAATGTGTAGGACGACTTCCTAAATTTAAGTTATTGTATAAATAGACACAAAATTTCATATTGCACGTTTTAGGATGAATTATTTGAACTTACTAAACATTCAAGTAAACATAAAACGATTATTAATTAGTTGTCATATTGTGTTGACATATCTGACACAAAAGTTATAATTTATACGTTTTATGAAAGTTTTCCTATATGTGTAGGATTGCTTCCTATATGTGTAAGATTGCTTCCTAAATTTGAGTAGTTATATAAATAAATAAATAAAATTCCCAATTATTGAGTAAGAAAATTATGTGGACTGTCTACAACGATCATACGGTTCATAATGAGAAACCATAATCCCATTTATTCACCCTTCATCTCATGCTCCTGTGCTGCTTCTGATTTGATCCTAGAAAAAGCTCTCGTTAATTAGCTTTACAAAGTAGTATTTTCTTTGTATCCTCCAAATTATTTCAAAGCTCCCTCTATAGATAAACCACAATCTTTACAACCCACATGTGGTCGGTTTCATTCTCATGGCAGAGTGCAGATAGCGTTGAAGAGCTGGTATGGTGGTTCTCGGCAGATCATCATCTCCTACAATCACTTCTTTGCGAATTCTAGCTCTTGACAACTTCTTCTCCTGCAACATCACATAGATTCGGTAAAGCAATATGATATCTTGACATATGGGTAAAAAGCAAGGATTCAAATCGTTTACTACTATACCCTAAGTTGTCGGTAATCAGCAGTGATCAAGTCCATGTCTTTCTGGGCAATTTTGCTTGAGATTAGCAGAGGGAAAAACATCCAAGGAGATATGGGCCTCCTACTGCTATAACCGACATTGTTGTTTTCGCTCCCTCTAGAGCTTACTAATTACTAAACTACAGTTAATACCCTTCATGGCCCCTGCTTTAAACAAACCATCCGCATTGCGGTTTTAAGTCCCAATCAAAGACACACAGTGACCACTTGAGAACTGAGAAGGAGAAACTTCTGACCTACCACCAGCTAATTGGCTTCTCTTAGATCCTCTTCTAAAAGGTAATTCTCTATTATTTCATGAACATGATCTACAATTGTATCTTGCCTCCTGCCTTTGTATTTCGTTTCACTGAAAAAGTCAAAAGTTTGTTTATCTGCAACTAATCCTTCTCTTTTCATTTGCTCGAAAACTTCTCTCGCCTCCACAAATTTCTTCCTCTTGAAGAATCCTTTAATGAGAGCTCTATACGTGCTGGCGGAGACACTAAATCCTTTCTCAATAATTTCTCGATAATTTCCATAAGAAACAATCAGAATTGCATATATTCCTCGACAGAGACCTTAGTAAACATCTAACCTCAATTGAATCGGTTTGTGATCGGAGACGATTGTCCAATCAATGAAGATGATGAAATTGACGGTGAATGATCATTGAATATGATGAAGATCGATTTCCTTTCATAGTGAAAATGGAGAAAACTAAACTTGCAATCAATTTCATCAAGTTTAGTGACGAAGAAGTTGTTCGTCGATGATTCATATCAAGTATTCGTTTTTGATTTTTGGTGATTCAGTTTCGTTTTCTGTAATTGAAAATCACTCAATTTTGGTTGATCGATTTGATGATGTTGATCGATGTTGATCAATTTTGAACCATCGACATCCGCTGAAGAAGATATAGAGATAAACGCTGAAAGATCTCTTAGATTGATGATGAGTTTACAATATATAGAGTAGTACAGAGGCATGATTAGGGATTTACAAATGACTAATATAGCCTTTACATATATACTTCTACACGCCCCCTCAAGATGGAGGGACTTGTGTGACTCCAATCTTGTTGAATAACTCAATGAATCGTGGTCTCGGCAACGGTTTTGTCAGAGCATCCGCAAGTTGGTCTTTAGTCGAGACGTGGGCGACACGGAGAGCACCAGAGCGGACATTATGACGAATGAAATGGTAGTCTAAGGCCAGGTGTTTCATACGAGAATGAAAAACAGGATTTGCCGAAAGATATGTTGCACCAACATTATCACAATAAACCACTGGTGTGGATGGTAATGTGATACCAAGTTCGGTCAAGAGAGAACATACCCATCTAATTTCCGCTGCCGTGTTTGCTACGGCCCGATATTCAGCTTTAGTGGAACTTCGGGCAACACCCGATTGTTTCTTGGAGGACCAGGTGATCGGAGTAGAGCCAAGATACAAAATATAGGCATTAGTTGAAACAAAATCATCAATATCTCCTGCCCAATCAGCATCTGAAAAGGCATGAAGAGAGAGAGGAGACTCAGCTTTGAGGAAGATACCATGCGACATCGTTCCTGCGAGATATCAAAGGATCCGCTTTGCAGCTTGCCAATGAATATTTGTAGGTCGATGCATAAACTGAGACAGTCTGTTGACGGCATATGCTATGTCGGGTCTTGTGAACGCCAAGTATTGGAGACTGCCGAGAAGTGTACGATATTCTGTCGGATCTTCCATAGCATTCCCACTGAACAACGATAACTTAGGAGTAGGTGCCATCGGGGTCAACACCGGCTTTGCATCTAGCATCTGTGTCTTTGTCAACAAGTCGATAGTATACTTCCGCTACATTAGATGAAGACCCTTTGTCGTCCGTGTTGCTTCAATGCCCAAGAAGTATGTCAAATCAGTTGGATCCTTTAGAGAAAACCGACCAGCAAGAGCGTCGATGAAGCGGTGAATCACCAAGGAGCTGCTTCCAGTGACTATGATATCGTCAACGTACACCAGAATATACACCATGTGATCACCATGGAGATAGATAAAAACTGATGTGTCTGCCAGCGAATTCAGAAACCCCAAGCTACAGAGATAATTTTTCAATTCTTCGTACCACGCTCGAGGAGCCTGTTTGAGTCCATATAGTGCTTTCCGGAGACGACAGACATGGTGTGGCCTATCTTTGTCAACGAACCCAGGTGGCTGTGAAACGTAGACCTCTTCCGAAAGAGTGCCTTGAAGAAAGGCATTGTTGACATCAAGTTGTTTTATACACCAATTTCGACTGACAGCCAACTGAAGCACCATACGAATTGTGACGGATTTGACCACCGCACTAAATGTTTCAGAATAGTCGACACCGTATTCTTGCTTGAATCCTCGCGCCACCAACCTCGCTTTGTACCTATCAATAACACCATTAGGTAGATATTTTAGTGTAAAAATCCACTTAGTTGCAATTACGTTTTGATTTGGTGTTGGAGGAACCAAATCAAACGTGTGATTGCGAATTTGAGCATTTAGCTCATCACCCATTGCACGTCGCCACTTCTCATCTCTCAATGCTTGGTTAACGGTGGTGGGTATTTGTGGTTTGGATTTGGCGGAGGCTAGGAGGGTGAGTTTTGGATTGGGTTTAGTGATTTGGTTTTTGGATCTGGTTTTCATGGGGTGGTAATTTGTTGGTGGAGGTGGCGGCTGGGAATCGGAGGCGGAGGCAGAGCGGTGTGAGGAAGAAGACGTGTGTTGGGGATTGGGCTGATTATTTGTGTTTTGGGGATTGGGCTGATTATTTGCTGGGCTTGGAGGTTGTGGAGATTGGGCTTGTGGGCCTGTGGAATTATTAAATAAGCCCAATTCATTAGAACTGGTGTTGTCTTCTTCAGACACAACATCGTGAGACGACGTCGGAACTGAAGCTTGTGGTGATGAGATCTCCGGTGACAACAGGTGAGGATCTGAGCTCAGGGGCGCGGCGGACGAAGCAGATACGAGTGGCGGAGGAGTGACCGGAATTATTGTGGGAGGCGAGTAGGGCGGATTTGGTGGTGGTTCGGAGTCGAATGGAAGAATGGACTTCTCGTTGGTGACATTAAACGGAAATTGCGATTCGATGAATTGCACATGACGTGATATGTAGAGGCGATTGGAGCTTGCGTCGAGACAGAGGTAAGCACTCTGCGTGAGTGAATACCCAAGGAACACACACGGTAGAGATCGAGATTCCAACTTGTGTTTAGTGTACGGACGTAGCCACGGGAAACACAAACACCCGAATACTCTGAGCTTGAGGTAGTTGGGTGTCTGTTGGAACAACTTGGCGTACGGACTGATGTTGTCAATCACCAGAGTAGGTAAGCGATTGATCAAGTACACCGCCGTTGCAAAGGCGTAAGTCCAATACGTCGTTGGGATCGAAGCTTGATGTAGAAGTGTTAAGCCCATTTCCACAATGTGTCGGTGTTTTCTTTCTGAAATTCCATTATGCTCCGGTGTATGCGGCGGTGATGTGAGATGGGATATGCCGTGAAGTGCGAGAAATTGTCGCAACGCGACGAACTCCCCACCGTTATCAGAATACAGCGTTCGGATTTTGCATTGAAATCGAGTCTCCACCAGTGCCTTAAAGGCGATAAACGTGTCTCGTACTTGTGATTTCTGTTTCAACGGATAGAACCACGTATACCGAGTATGATGATCCACTAGTATGAGATAGTACTTAAAATTGTCAACCGAAATGAGAGGTGAGGTCCATACATCGCTATATAAGTAGTCAAGAGGTTGGGTGGAAGTAATAGTGTTTGAAAAAATGGTAGTTTGTGGCTTTTATTGAGATGACAGGGAGAACAAGAAAATTGTTTGTCCGAAGAATTAGAAAGCGGTAAAGAAAAATGAGAAATAATGCGTTGGAGTATTTGAGAAGACGGGTGACCAAGTCGGGAATGCCAAGAGGGAAAGGTTGTTTTTGGTGATGGTGAGGCGAAGAGTGAAATGGTGGTGTTTGATTGAACTGGCCACTCGTATAGCTCGTCTTTAGTTCTGCCTTGGAGTAATCGGGCCCCCGTGCTGAGATCCTTCACCTGAAAATGGGCAGGAAAGAATTCCACAGACACTTGATTAGCGTTACATAAGCGGTACACAGAAATAAGATTCTTATGTATGTTGGGCACATAGAGGATATCGGTTAAGGCAAGAGATCGAGATGGAGTAGTAAGAGAAGTGGAACCCGTATGTGAGATCGGTAGCGATGAGCCATCAGCGATGGTGACTTCTTCTCCTCCGGTGTACGGTTGGTGGAGGGAAAGATTGCTCAGGTCGGTGGTGAGATGATGAGTAGCACCATTGTCGAGGATCCAATTGTTTGGATTGTAAGAGGTCGCAGCGACCATATTTTCTCGAGGCTGCCACAGAACGGAAAGACTTGTGTATGGTCTCGGAGAGGCATTAAATGAGCCGCTGGAAACCTGAAGCTGGGAGCACCGTCTCGCACTATGACCATGAATACCACAGAGTTGACAGCGTCCTTGATAACCACGAGGAGAAGGGTGATCCGAGCGTGGCTGAAATTGCTGTTGTTGCCACGTCTGAGCATTGCGACTGTTGTTGTTACGGTTCTGACCACGATACTTACTGCTGGACCCACGATAATTGACCACGTTCGCCGAAATTGGGAGTGATGAGGAGTGAAGAACAGGGGCTTGTAACTTCACTTCATAATTTAGCAACTTCTCGTGGACCTCAGTGAGAGAAGGTGATGAATCACGTCCCTCAATCTGGTCAACAACTTGCTTGTACTCTTCGGGAAGGCCTCCGAGAATGTAATCAATCTGATCTTCATGATCCATTGGTTTGCCGAGGAGAGCGAGTTGATCAAATCGAGTAGTGAAGCCTTGGAAGTACTCGGTGATTGACTTGTTACCTTTCGTCAATTGCTTGATCTGATGCCTGATCTGTTGACAATGACCGCGAGTTGGTTTCGCATAGGTGTCAGACAATTTGGTCCAGATTTGAGCAGAGGTTGTGGTAGCGGACAGAAGCGGTTGAATTGTCATCGAAATAGCACCGAGCAAAGCACTATAGATCAGTTGATCTTGTCGCTTCCAGAGTGTATACGCTGGATTTGCAGAGACATCACCATCTGTGGTGATGGTGGACGGCGGAACCGCAGAGGATTCATCGAGATAGCTTTCAAGATCATATCAATTGAGCAAGGCATGGATTTGACGACTCCACATCAGAAAATTAGTAGTCATGAGTTTGGTAACGTTCGCCATGTTAACGTTTAGGAGTGTATGAGATTCGGAGACAGAGATGGTCTCGTTGGAAGTGGTTGGAGAAGTCATAGTTGAGCACGGTTTGAAAAACGAGGATGGCGGCGCCGAATAAAAAAAAAAAAAAAAATTTAGAATAGAGGTTTATGTATCGTTAGCTCTGCTACCATATAGAGATAAACTTTGAAAGATCTCTTAGATTGATGATGAGTTTACAATATATAGAGTAGTACAGAGGCATGATTAGGGATTTACAAATGACTAATAATATATACTTCTACAGAAGATGATCTAAGAAAATTCTGGGTAATTTTTTTTTTAATTAATGTGAGATTAAACTATGGGTATAATGGTTTTTTGTCACTTAAATGAGTGTTATAAACTGGACATTTTAATATAGGGGTTAGTTTAGTCTAAAATTTTTTATTTAATGCTATTTTGATCAATTTCTCATATAGTTATTGCGTTAAAAGTGAAAAACGATTTTTTGACCATTTTATCAGCCATTAAAAATAAGATGCGCCTCATCCAGGGGATGATGTAGAAATTACTGACCGCACTTGATGTTGGGGCCGGATTGGAAAGCGTATGTAATAGACCTGGTTGACGACGAAGGGAACCTCGGCTTTGTTTGCTGCGCAAGTCACGACTAGGGCTTGCCTTAGATCGTGTATATATCCTCGGCTCGACGGCGCAGGTATGGACCTCTAATGTCGGTGGCTTCGTCTCTGGTGATGGTGAACGACCGGTGCTGGTGGCGTGGTGGTAGTCGCGGCTCCTCTCCTTCCCACACGTACGGCCGAAAGCCAAGAAGAATAAAAAGTAGAATGAAAGAAGGAAGAAGAAGAAGAAGGTGATAGGAAGTGGTGATCGTCGGTGAGCTTCTCTCTCTTTCTCTTTCTTTCTCGATAGCAGGAACAAGGGCGCTCAGGCTTTTTGGTTGAGGGAGATATAAAGATGTTTATATATATATACACATGAGTTCTACGGTTCTACTCCATAAATATGGTTTACACATGAAAATAAAGAGATATGTTTTTAACCTTTAAGGAAGGAGGGACGAAAACATATACGTTGGCAAGATCGTTGTCACTCTGATAATTTTTCTTTTGTAAATTTCATTAGAAAAATTTGATGTTTTTTTTTTTTAGGGAAACCGTGAAGATTATTAGAATAATTTTTGTAAGCTCAAAGAAGACATGTTTGTTATAAAATACATAACAAAAGATTATGAGACGAAACTTGAGGGGTCTACATCTTTACTCCTGCGAGAAAACGGCTATAGAAATCCAAGGCTTCTTGCGGTTTATATTCTGGAACGGTATGTCCTGAACCCTGTACAGCAAAATATTCACATCAAGATCGTGTAACACAAACATCGTTTTCATTTGTAGAATACGAAGAAAACAAAAAAGTGATTCTTGCCTTGATGGTTAAAAATGTGAGATTGTTGTCATACCCTTGCGTAAACCTGCATTACCACATTGTTGAAACAGTAAGTTGAGAATCAGATTGATCAAAAATCTGAGTTATAGAATTTGGTTGACAAAAAAAAAAAACAGAGTTATATAAAGAAAAGAAAAAAAATCGGTACTCCTAGTTTGGATTTCCGAACCGTTCTATGTATTATGCTGATGGCAAAAAAAAAAATTAAGAAAGAAAGATTACCCGGCAACTTGGTCATTTGACATCCATGGCCTCCATTCATCAACCACCTTGTATCCCATTGACTTAGTCCATGCCTCAGACCCAGTGTATGGTACACACATATCATGATCTCCGCTGCATGAGTTTAAATTTTATTATACTATACACACTTTTTGTTTTTGGTAACCAAGAAAGATTTTGAAACTAGTCCATATATGAAACATGTAGAAACCGGATATTCTTGCCACTTAAAGTGTCTATCTTGGCCAAGAGAGAATCAAAGATGATGATCGTGGGATTCATTCACAGGTTTTTGACCCACTAGACGAGTCTTCTATACCACTCGAACAACACCATATACCACTGACCATAAACGATTACAAGTTGTACTTGCGTACAAAAGATGTTACTATAACCAAAAGACAGACCTTGCACAAAAAAAGAATAGAAAAATATAAGGAAAGTCTATAACTCCCTCAAATGGAAGATTTAATGATTTGGCAAGCCAAAGCATTAGAAAATAAATCGGTACTGTCGACACCGTAGCTTTGAAGCAACATATATCGAGTAGCGATTTAAACTTTGAACACCCGCGGGAAAGACAAGGAAAGTCTAGACCATGCCACCTTGGTTTCTACACATTTTCCTTAGTTTTACTTTTACCCTTTATGTATATGTAAATATACCTGAAAATTAGAGCACGATAGCCACTAAGTGTGAGGTTTCTATGGTATTCGATCATGCTTCCAGCATCATGATCGTAATCGACTTGGCCTGAACACAAATCCCATATTCCAATCTCGCTTTCCTATCAACGTTTCAGATAGAATTTTAAGATGTCAAAATGTTTTCTAGTAAAAACAAGAGAAATATGTATGATGAATGATATAGAGACCTTTTTAGCATGAACCGCTTTTCTCACCGCTGGATCGTTCAGCCAAGTCGTTGCAACTCTATCGTTCTGCATCGAAACCAACTTTTCACTTTCTAAAGCAGTGGAGAATTAAATACATATGAGAAGAAATTTATCACCACTAGAAGTAGAACTAAAAATATAGCTTTATCAAATCTAGCAAACATTTGTGTCTAGTGATCAAAATACTCATGTTTTTACAATTTGTTAAAATTATTATATCTATGTCTAAGATCCTAATATAAATAGATAAACCAAATGTACATATGAAAATTCATGTGTAAACAATTGATAATAAGTAGTTTTCAAGTGGCAATCACGACAATACTTAACGAAAACTATCACTTTTTTCAAACATATATAAGAGACAGATGCATCATGAAGTTAAGTACTCACAATACAAGAAACTGTGGAGTAAGAAGCTGTGGAGTTAGCAAGTAGTTGAGGCCAACTAGGGACAATGCCTGGACGCACAATGGCACCAAGGGGCCATGCGCGTCCAAACATCCTCTTCCTTACTTGCAATGGCCTTTCTGTTTCGCCCAACTTAAGGAAGCTCGGAGGAAGTGATCCGATGTCAAATGCGGATATAGATATTTCGTGGTAGCACGGTTCTAGAATGTTATATACGTTTAAGAGCCTCAAACCCTCTGACACTTTTTCTAGAAACTTAGCGCATTTGTCACTTTTTCTAGCCCCTTGATAGTACTGTCCTTTGCATGCCGCTTTAGTCTCCTGCCATTTTTGTTACACATATTAGATAAAAGCATTGGGAATTAAGGAAACGGTTATAAGAAATTGAGCAAGAAAACCAAACCTCAAAGAGTTCATTAGATATGAGTCCCATCCCATGTGCGAAGGGGACTAGAGCGTTACCATCAAACACAGGATCAGTAACTCCATTACCCACCAAATATCCCTGTAACGTATAGGTCCAATTTAAGATTCAAGAACCAAAACCCTAACAAAGTAACATTAAAACCAACAACCCCCCCCTAACAAAGTTTGAATCTGAAACAGATACTCAGTTATTATATTCCATTAGTCGTACCTTGAAGTTGATAACCGGCTTTGTCACATTTTTATTTTTCTTACTTGTTTTGTTTCTTTTATTTATTTTCATCACATTCTTATTTCCTACAACATAACAAGAAAATGAAGAGAAAAATCGGTTTTTGCTAACATTTGAAAGGAGTTAAAAATGATGATAAAAGGATAGATAATAATGACCTTTGACAACTTCGGAAGCAAGAGTTGGCACATAGATACCAGCATATGATTCTCCTGAGATAAAGAACGGATTTGACTGAAACTCCGGAAACATCTTGAACCACTGTTGAACATTGGATTTAAATGGTTAATTTTCTTGAATCGCACACACAAGACAAGGAACATTGTTTGAAAATCTATTGCATTCTTATTTCACCTCGATAAGGAATGCGTAAGAATCAGACGCGGTTTTCGTATCATTAGTTGTATAATCAGACTTGTCCTTCGAGTAAGAGTACCCCACACCAACTGGGGAGTCAAGGTATATGATGTTAGAAACCTGAACAAAAAAAAACATTTCAATAGATTTAACAATTTATTTTTTAATAAATAGAAAAGAACATGTGTTATGTTTATCAAAAACTCGTTGTTCTTTCTTTCACCTTAGACCAACTAAAACGATTGAGATGCAAACGATGTGCTGTTGTCTTCGTTGGTTCGAAATTGAAAGGACCTGCAATAGTATTGAATTAGATGCTACATGCATATATATAATCTTCTTTCTTTAAAATCGCATAAATCTCTTTTTTTTTCCGTTACAAGCCATGACTCATGCAGTTTTTAGAAAGCGGTAACAATCAGTGATAAAGTTAGAGTTTTTTTTTGGGTTAAATGTTAAATTTTATACTAATTTTTGTTTTTGACTGAAGGTTACAAGGATGACGAGAAAACGAAAAAACCTATAGCTAATGAAATACAAACAAATTATAGCTCAAATAACCGGAAGACGGAACTAGCAGAGATAACAAGCCAATAATACGACAAATTGCAAACGAGGGATAGGAAGCCTGCGTAATCACAAAGACGGAAATCAAGCATATTCAGATGTCGTAGTTACCGCTTTGACTGACTTCAATGCTTAGGAAAGATCGACATAAATCTTGGATCAAAATAAACATAGTTCTTAAAATTTGTAGAAAGCTAAAATAAAAAACGCGATCCCTACTCAAGTATCTTGTGCTTTTGACACAAGAAAAGTTATATAAAGCTTACCGTGCTCGTAGATAAATCCATCCATGCTAGAGCAACCTGGACCACCATTAAGCCAAAGCACAACTGGATCTCCTGAAGCATTTCTCTCTGATTCCACAAAGTAATACCACAGATTCTTATTACGCTCCTTATCTATTGCCACATACCTTATATCACATACCAAATTCCATTAGAGAAATTATAATATATAGGAAGAAAATCAAGAATCAAAATGCATGAAAAGATGAGAATTTTTGTAAGCACATATATAGATTGAATTTACCCGGCATAGTGTTTAGATGGAAAACTGCCGTTGAAGCCAGGAAGTTTGGTGACAAGAGCAGATTCAGGAGCTGACTCTGTTATTGCAAATCCCAAAGACAACAATATTGAAGCAACAAGAGCTTCCACTAACCCACCCATTTTGATAAAGAACATAGACTCACAATTACAATCGAAAGCTATGTATCATGTATAAGAGTTGTGTTATTAACTATATATAGGAAAAAATCTAGGGAATCTAATGAAATTTGCTTGGTATGTTAACAATTAATTAGTCAGTACAAGGAAAAAAATAGATTAAGAAAGTATTGGGTGAAAATAAGAAAAAAATAACTGTAAAATAAAATAATAATCTTTAAAAAGAAAATAATACTTCAAACAAACAAAGAAAAAAAAACTTAAGAGAAAACATTTATACTATTAAAAAAGAGATAATGGTAACGAATACGATCCAATCAAATATTCTTGTGTCATTATAATTTTAGATCTTTCATATTTGTGAAGTTAGATTAAATACTATGATTGCAAAATATGAAATTCATACAATGTAATTTTTTTTCAAATACAAAAATAGTTCTTGTTTAGGGGTTTTTCGTCTTCTTGGGAGCAAGTTTCCTACAAAACAGATAAAGGTGTGAAGGTCTGGAAAACACGATGGAGTGGTGTTTTCCGATGGTTCTTCGACGCCCAAATCAGAAAACGTACAAAGAAAGACCACGGAGTGGTGAATCGGAGAACGGAAAGAATGATCGGAAAACGGGGTGAAGGAAGAGGCTGGCTGGGTCCTTAAGAATGGATGGATCCACAATGGGCGTTATATGGTGGGCTTTTTGTGATGAAAGAGAAGAAAACAAGAGTTTTGGTGAGGGAACTCCATGGTTTAGGAGCAACCGTAGAGGTTACTGGAAAGTGGTCTGAAGTGAGACTTATAATCTCGTAAAGAAGGAAGGCTAAGTGTTTCAAAGTAGTAAGCACACGGATCTCACATCGATCTATATGAAGGTATGAGAAAAGTGTGAACCCCCTTCTCGTTGGAGAAGGGGAAGTTTATAGAATTTTGTCTGACTCGGGTTAGTATACTGGGCCGGATCCTGGATGGTCGGGTTTGGATCCATTGAATGGGTCTTGTACCCAGAGTGCGTTTGACTTCTCACCTGCTTTCTTTGGCTGTATGCGCTTGTTACTCGACCAATCCTTACTGCGTCACTATATCTCTCAGTGTACGGCCTTGGAAGCAACGGATTAGGCGCGGTATGAGCATCTCCCATACCGTTGCTCTTCCCTATGCTCATAGTATTGTCACTTTCACCTATCAGATGTGAACATAAGGCATTAATTGCATGATCCGTAGGTTGCTAGAAGCATGAGTGTAGGTTTGAATATATTCTAATTGCCGATTGGAGGGAAAACTTAAGTATTGAAATAACTATTCCCGCCCAAACGAATTGTGTACCTGGCCTGAGTCCCTTGATACAAGGGATCGGGCTGTTGGGGGTTCCCCGTCCGGTGTGCGCCTTGCTCCCTATACATGTGTGGATTATTCTTTCCCGACCCCAACTTCTCCAGATTACTGATCGTCGGACGAGGTAAAGAAAGAATAACCGCCCACTCCTCCTAACCACTCAGCCCCTGGTATCCCCATGCCTGACAGCGTGGCCTGCATTGTCAGACACGGGGAGCCCGGAGGCAAGTGACCTTAGCCGGGTCTCTTGGTTCCGTAGGTTCCAAGGCCCAGTGCAAAAGTTTGGGGTGCTTGGGCCGTAGGCCCAAACAAAGCCCAATTTGACCTAGAGGGTCGTATCTGCAAAAAAACCATGGACGACACGTAGCAACACGTAATTCGTCTACATAAGAAGGACTGTATTTATCTGAAACAGTTCTATAATATTATAGTAACATAGTTTTGCTTTTTTACATTATATTTAATTATTTATAATTAATATTATATTGTATATTTTACTAGATGGAGTTCACAACCATATTGGGATTTTGTATCATAAGTATTGTTTAATTTTTTTGTTCTCTAAGAATTGATGATTATAAATTTATATATATATATAACAGAAACATCAAAGGAAAAAAAATAACGGAATAGGTGAGTTCTCTCTCCTAGGTCGCGATAAATGAGTCAAGGTGAGTTCTTTCTCCCTTATCCGCCGGCGGTAGGCACGGCGTCAAAATCTTTTGCCGGTTTCATCCACAGGCCCTCCACTCCTCATGGGGAAGAGAAAGCCCCCTAAATCACAGTAACCTACAAAATCTTTTGATCCCCCCTCTTCCGCTGAGAAATCGCCGCCGCCTTCGAAACCTAATTCTGATGGCGAGGTGCAGATCTCAGATCCCTCTTCTACCAAGGTTCCTCTGCTTCTGGTTTTAATTGCTGGTGCCTCCTCAACTGATGGGGTCTCGGATGCCTCGACCCCATCAGATATGTCGGTGCTTCTTCTCCGATGGAATCCGACATAGTTGTCAGTTCTGTGAAAGTTGTTAATTCAACCACCCCGGAAACAACAATCGCAACAGTGGTTTCCCCGATTAACAAGGGAGAATCAACTCATCTTGCTCTTGCCGTGACAGCCGCGGATGCGGTCAATCCGGCTAGAATCGAGAAATCTACAGCAACAATAACTGATTCGTGGTCAAGTCTTTTCAAGGGATCATCGAAACTGCTTGAGAAGAAGGGAACAGCTTTCACCTTGCCGTTGGGAGAATCCTGTGTCAAGATACCAAAATCAATTATCGAAAAAACAGAAAATCGTGGGAAAGTTTCATCATTGGAAAATTCTATACGGATCCACCATCACAAGGTACGGTCCATAATATAGTCAATGGGATATGGAGAAAACAATAGAGAGATGTTACAATCTTGAAGATGGAAGGAAACGCGTTCTTGTTTAGGATTCCAAATGTCTCCACTAGACGTTGAGTTCTAAATCAGAAGTTGTGGCAAATAGAGGGACAAACGATGTTCGTCGCGAACTGGGAACCAGGAGTCGTACCAGTCAAGCCGGAGCTAACGCAAGCTCCCATCTGGCTAGAGCTCAGAAACGTCCATTTTCAATTCTTCAATGATGAAGGGTTGGAGCGTATAGCAAGTCTGGTTGGACATCCTTAGTGCCTTCATCCTTCAACAGCCAATAAAACAAATCTGGAGGTTGCTAAGGTATTCACGCTGATTGATCCACGTAAGCCTTTACCGGAAGTTGTAAATGTTCAGTTTGATTCAGGCGATATTAGTAGAGAATTGGTCTCAAGCCCTTGGATGCCTCCTATCTGTCCGCACTGTTAAGAGGTGGGCCACAACCTTAAGCATTGCAAAGTGGCACCTATAAAGTGCAACAAATGCAAATAAAAAACGCATGAAACAGATAGCTGTTCTAAACCAATTTCAGATGGGCAAAAGAAGACTCAGTCTCGACGAAATAAAGCAAAAGAACGGGATGAGGTAGCTGAGAGACAAGAGGTCGTTTCAAGAAAATCCACGACTAAAGAAGTAAAATTCGATGACACCTCACTAGGAAAATCTAAGGTGGTAATCAAGAGTCAATTTAGTGGAGTTATTAATTCAGACAAGGAGAGCCACCTCGCTAGGCAAATCTAAGGTGGTAATCAAGGGTCAATCTAGTGGAGTTATTAATTCCTACTACCTTTCAGATGCTCAGAAGTCCAAAAGTGGAACTTGGAGAAGCGGTTCTCTAAAAAGGAGATTAAAGAAACCTTCTTCTCTCTTCTAAGAAACAAAGCTTGTGGTCTAGATAGATTTTCAGCGAAATTTTTCATGGGTTGCTGGAACATTATCGGTGCTGAAGTTACATAGGCCGTTGAAGAGTTCTTTGAAACTGGTGAACTACTGAAACAATGGAATGCTACAACGCTTGTGCTTATCCCAAAGATAAGTAATGCCTCTACAACCTCTGATTTTAGACTCATCTCTTGCCTAAATACACTTTATAAAGTGATTTTGAAGCCTTTAGCAAGCAGATTGCAGCATATTCTATCTCAAATAATCTCACCTTCTCAATCAGCTTTTATGCCTGGGAGATTACTCGGTGAAAATGTGCTTCTCGCCACTGAAATTGTTCATGGGTATAACTGGAGGAACATCGAGCCAAGGGCTATGTTGAAGGTCGACCTTCGAAAAGCTTTTGATTCAGTACGTTGGGATTTCATACTGTCCGCTTTAAGAGCACTAGACATTTCGGAAAAATACATTCATTGGATCGACATGTGTATATCCACTCCGACATTCTCGGTCTTAGTAAATGGAAAGAGTGAAGGCTTTTTCAAAAGTACTAAAGGCCTCAGACAAGGTGACCCTTTATCTCTTTACTTGTTTGCTTTGGCTATGGAGGTATTCCCTAGTCCTCTACAATCGAGGTTTGAAGCTGGGTATATTCACTATCACCCTAAGACTTCAGAGTTAAACATAACTCACTTGATGTTTGCAGACGATGTGATGATTTTTTTTTATGGAGGCTCATCATCGTTACATGGAATTTCGGAGGCCCTCGATGATTTTGCTTTGTGGTCGGGTCTGCATATGAATAGAAACAAAACTCAAATCTACCACACGGGTTTGAACCAATCCGAAGCCAATGCTATTACAAGGTATGGTTTCACAATTGGTTCGCTACCCATTCAGTACTTAGGCTTGCCACTCATGTACAGAAAGTTGAGAATGTCAGAGTATGACGTCTGTTGAAAAAGATCACAAATAGATTCAAATCATGGGCGGTGAAAACACTATCTTTTGCGGGCAGAACACAATTGATATCTTCTGTGACTTCGTGAACGGTTAATTTCTGGATTTCGACATTCATTCTCCCAAAAGGATGTATAAAGAAGATTGAATCCTTATGCTCTAGATTTTTATGGTCTGGAAATATTGAGAGTGGGAAAGGAGCAAAAGTGGCTTGGGCAAAAGTTTGTTTACCAAAAGCGGAAGGATGATTAGGGTTGAGAAGATTTTCAGATTGGAACAAGTCTCTTTGCTTGCAGTTCATTTGGATCATGCTCAGCGAGAGTTGTACCCTATGGGCAAAATGGCACAAACACCACCAACTGAGAAGTAGAAGCTTATGGGCAATATAGGTAAACGTGAATGACTCATGGTCTTGGAGATCTATCCTTGCGCTTAGACCTCTTGCAGAAAGATTCTTGAAAAGCACTGTAGGAAAAGGTGATAAAACCAGTGTTTGGTTTGACTGGTTGATGTGTTGCATTTTTGACGTTTTCCAACTCGTGCTTTTTGTACATAATCGAGTCTTTTTGAGTGTTTTAGTCTTTAAGGAGTCATTTCACGTCTAAAAGCATTTCGGGACGGAGTCCGGAGGCCTAGAACGGAAAAACGGCGAAACCGAGCATAAAAAGATGGGATCGATAGATCCACCTCACTGGATCGATTGATCCACAAAATCGGCCAATTTCTGGATCGAGCTCTGACTGATCCAGACCGATCGATCTCTGAAAAGGATGGGATCGATCGATCCACCTCCCGGGATCGATCGATCCAGCCCCTGTTAATAGTGTAAAAAACGTGTTTCTTACTATTTCACTAAACTTTTCTTTCTTTTTGACGCCCAAAACTCAAAAATAAGAAAAAAAATCTCAGATGTATCATATCCTCTTGTCTCTGCACTACTCTCTTTGATCTTGGTGATTTGTAAGCTTGGAAAGCAAATCTTTGACTCTACATATTAGAGAAGTTTTCTTAATCTCTCTTCTATTTCTGTTTTTGTTAATCATGTGTTCTTCATCATCTCTCTGTATTTGTTCTGCAATTATGGGATTTCATGATTTAACGATTTAGGATAGATTAAACGGGGGTTTATTCGGTGGATTCTTCGTCTATGGTGTTCTTATTGCTTGAATTAAACTGATCACTTAGTTCATGATCTTAGGTTATCTAACGCACGGGAGTGTTTGTTTAGATGCCGGAATTATCTTAGATGAGCAAAGCGTCCTTATCCAACGGGAGTTTATGTTAAGGCGTTCTTGTGAACTTATCAAATCGAACTAGAAAAGCATGCTTAGAACCTTTGAATTCAACGGGAGTTAGTCTTCACGGTTTTAAGCATAGGGATTAATACTCCGGGAGGAGGTTAATCTATTATTAGGTTTAAGTTCTAGACGATTCTTAATGCAATCCCCTGTTTAAGATGCATTAACCGTTGTTTGTGATTTCCCGTAATGTCACCCGAGGCTTAACGCTTTCTTTATCTGGATTTACACCGTTTTAGTTGTCGTTCTTAGTTTTGAAATCATAAAACCAACAAAAATCTGTCATTTGTCTTAGCTTTAATTTCATCATGCATTCTCATAGTCGTAACGCTTGGTCCTTGTGGATTCGATCCCTACATTACTACTTCGAATTGATGTGCTCTTGCGGTAGTTACATATAGGGTTAAAACCTGAGCTCATCACTGGTGGACTCCTCTTGGCCCAATTTACAAGCTATTAGGATCGAATGGTCCGAGAAGTTTGAGGCTATCCATCAATGCTATTGTGGCTAATGCATGTTCGCGTCAGGCATGGAGGATTCCTTCCCCGCGATCAGACTCTCAACTCGCCCTTCACGCGCACCTAACGACAATGACTATTCCTGCGATTTCTCTTGATGAAGATTATTATTCTTAGAATGTGAATAATGTTAATTGCAGAGAGTTCTCCTCCGCCAAGACGTGGGAGATTATCAGACCAAGACCAAGAGAGGAAGCTAAAGATTGGTTCAAACTAGTGTGGTTCAAAGGCTGTGTCCCGAAACACGCCTTCAACATATGGATTGCAAATCTTAATAGACTTCCTACACGAATGCGACTCGCTTCATGGGGAATGAACATTCCTACGAATTGTTGCTTTTGTACCAGGTGAGAAGAAATGAGAGACCACTTGCTGATTACTTGCGATTACAGCTCCGAGCTATGGCGTCATGTGAACTCAAGACTGGGCCCTTCACAACATATGCCCAGGACGTGGGATGAGTTACTATCGTGGACAAGTTCAAGCTCACCACAAGCACCATCACTCATCCGCAAAATAGCAACACATGCGACATTGTACCATATTTGGAAGCAGAAGGACATCGTTCTTCATAACCAGCATTCGATCACAACAGACACAATCTTTAAAATTATCGACCGGGAGATACGGAACATGATCACTGTAAGAAGACAAAGAAGACATTTTGGAGACTTAATGTCGATTTGGTTAAGATAATATTCTATGGTTTTATTCTAAGTTTTGCTTTCCTTGCTTTTTATCTTTTTTTTTCGAAGAAAGCAGGTTTGTAGGTTACGAGCTTTGTAACACAAACATTTCATTTTTATGATATTAACATATTTAGTGGAAAAAAACATTTATATATATCATTGTTGGCGGAAAACTATTCTTCTAGGCAATGTTGAAGAAATGGTTAAACGTTAAATGGGCACAATCCAACATCTAATGTCTAAAACGCCTAATCGAAATCCAGCAATGGAGAAATGGTTAAACATTCTAGTGGATTCATATAAGCCAAAGGGTTTTTACTCTTTGTTTCTCATGTAAACCTTGCTTGATTCTAGTAAACTCATAACTAACGGTCTCAGGGAGACGTACGTGGTGTCTTATTGACACACTAAACTTGTGTGATCCTCTCTTTCTCTTTCTCTTTCTCAAAACTTGTTATATCCTCTAACCTAATAGTTACCAATCGGATGAGTCTTTTGACCCAAACAAACAACAATCTTTCACCCAAATTCTGCATCCAAATCAACAAACCAACATGCTCCAAAGAGTTCACTTTTATTTGTATGCCAAGTAAGTAAAACTTCGACGATCACGCCGTTAGTATTAGTGAGAACCAATCTCAGCCGTTAACTTAGCTAAACCTTTAAACAAATCCTTTCTCTTTTCTTTTCTGTATTATCCCTTTTGCTTCTTCTTCAACTCAGAACCTTACCCTCTCAATTCTCCTTCCTCGCCGGTCCACGGCGCCATTTCACGGTGGCGATTCAGCCTTCTCCGCCACCTTTATCATCAAAATTCAATATTTGTTCAGAAAATAAACAAAAAGAATGGCTTCAATCGCCTCTTTCTCTTTCTCACCACCAGCTATACCCAAACAGACGCTTTCCGATTCTCATCTTCCCTCTAAATCGCGGTGCTTCAATTGTCAATTACGGTCTTCTCGTTCTTCCTTCTCTTCTACCGATTCGTCATCGCCTCTTAGTAAATTTCTAGACTTCAGAATGCGGCGGAGAAGCGGCGGCGAAGTAGCGTGCTCAACGGCGCCGTTTATGGGGAGAGTGGGTTTGCAGTGGAGAGATGGGAACATGTCTCTGTTATCTTTCTGTGGAGGAACCGATTCTCCGGAGAAGACTGATTCGTCTCAGGTTTTGTCCGCTTTGCTTCCGTTCGTTGTCGCTCTCACCGCCGTCGCTGCTCTCTCCTACCCATCGACTTTCACCTGGTTTGCTTACATTCTCTCTCTCTCTCTCTCTAGCTTAGCCTTTGACACTTCGAAGAATCACAGCTTCTTGTATGCGTTTGTTGTTTGTTGAAGCATTCTGTTTCTAAGATTGTAATCTTCTTTTGTAATCTTTATGACTAATTGAACAATTGATAAGAGTATGCTATATCTTTATGCATATATGGTCTTACAAGATTGGTGTTTTAGCTTAGAATGAACATATGTTTCAGGAGAATCAACAAGAAAGTTTGTGGATTTTTAACTCAGTTTTTTTTCCTGCTATACTGCTTCGTTGCTCTGTTTTCAAGTCATTTTCTGTTTAGAGAATCCTGAGTTTTGAATGAATATCAGATGAAACGTTTTCAGGGTATCTAAAGAATTGTATGCTCCTGCTCTTGGAGGGATAATGTTATCCATCGGAATCCAGCTTTCGATTAACGATTTTGCTCTTGCATTCAAAAGGTAACCGATCATTCTTCTTACCTGTTTCTTGTGGAGTTTGGTTAAGCAGATACTAAAACTCTTTTTGGTTGCAGACCAGTGCCACTATCTGTTGGGTTTGTTGCTCAGTACGTACTGAAACCGCTCCTTGGGATTTTAGTTGCTAATGCCTTTGGGATGCCGAGGACCTTCTATGCTGGTTTTGTACTCACGTGTTGTGTGGCAGGGGCTCAGTTATCTAGCTACGCGAGTTCTCTGAGCAAAGCAGATGTAGCCATGAGCATTCTTCTCACTAGTTGTACTACTATTGCCTCTGTACTGTTTACTCCACTGCTAAGTGGTCTTCTTATCGGATCTGTTGTTCCCGTTGATGCAATTGCCATGTCCAAGTCCATACTTCAGGTAACAAGGTTTAGCAATACGATTTTAAAGAACCAATCATCGTTCTCTTTTGAGGTACATTGTGCTTTACCATCTGTAGGTGGTGCTTGTTCCAGTCACTCTTGGCCTTGTGTTGAATACTTATGCAAAGCCCGTTGTTACTCTTCTTCGACCTGTGATGCCGTTTGTTGCTATGGTATGCACTTCATTGTGCATTGGAAGCCCGCTTTCGATAAACCGAAGTCAGATTCTTTCAGCAGAAGGGATTAGATTGATTCTTCCAGTTATTACATTCCACGCAATAGCATTTGTTTTGGGGTATTGGTTCTCTAAGATCCCGGGCTTGCGGTAACGCCATCATCTATTTTCTTTTTGTATTTCTTCAACATTGTCCAAATTCCATTGAACTTTGAAAATTTATTGGTTTATGTTGTTGAATCTTTCCACCAGGCAAGAGGAAGAAGTTAGCCGGACGATCTCCCTTTGCACAGGAATGCAAAGCTCCACATTAGCCGGGCTTCTTGCAAGCCAGTTCCTTGGTAGCAGCCAAGCCGTACCAGCAGCCTGCTCTGTGGTAGTAATGGCCATAATGGGTCTATGCCTTGCCTCCTTCTGGGGCAACGGGTTTCGAATCAGGGACATTCTTTCCCTACTAACACCGCAAAGCAGTGGCCATACCGCTGAATCATGAGCAATATCAGCACTGCCACAAACCTGTAAAGCAAGGGAACCAGACCTTGAGACATTCATCGCAATTACTTTCCGGTTTTGAAATGATGTACATTCTGTAACTGTATTTGGGAAGTAAAGATAAAAAAAAAGGTTTAGAGGGGATGGTATAGCCGTATAGTTAGCCTAGACATGCTCACATTACATGTAGTTCATCAATCATCATGTTTGTAGTCTAATAATTCATGATATAAAAAGGTCAAGTCTTATATCAATAATTCAGTGCAAGACAGGGAAAGCAAATACAGAGAAACCAATGGAAAAGTTGTACAATGCAAGAGACAACTCACAAAAGCACTATGAAAAGAAAAAAAACTGAGATTAATTATCTTCTTTCAACTTGATATTGCTGCTTGAATGTTCACCATCATCAGCAACACAATGATCAGTCTGTTTGACTGGGTACTTGATGGCATTCAGCTCGAGCTTGCGAAGAGCGGCTTTGCCTAAATCAACCCCACACGCATCAGAAAGCCTCACCAAATACAACAACACATCTGATAACTCTTCTCCAAGATGCACTTTCTCTTCTTCTTTCCAATCTGGAAGTCCTCTTGCCACTTCCCCTTTCCATTGGAATATCTCTGATAGCTCTCCCACTTCACCCACCTGCGTTTTTCGATTACACTTATTAAAATCATTTCCTAAAGCAACGAAACAGAAGAAACTAGTGTTGACTTGGTTTGTAGGACAAAAAAGTTTTGACCTTTTTTCTAACTTTGTTGCCACATCGAAGTTAAACTCTACTCAAGAAAAGCAAAAATATTCACATGTTTTTCTCGTTGGTTATTTTTAATTCGAAATTGATTTTCTCTTCACACAGTCACACTTACGAGTCTTCCCACTTACAATTCAAGTCCCAAGTTGGTACAAAGCCCCAATTTTTCCGATCAAAGCAACCATTTTTTATGTTGGTTTTTACTCAGAAATTGAAAAACATACAAAAAGATCAAATTTTTATGGACACCAACTCGAAGATCCATGAGATGGAAAGGGAAAAAAAAAGATTTGATAGCAAAAGAAGCCAACTTTTTGTTTATCAGACCATCAAATTTACCAAGACCCATTTCGATTTTCATCATGTGACCACTCCTGTAATTCATGGATCATAATTGGAAACCGAACAATCATTGATTCTAACCTTTTTTCTAAAAAGATATAAGAGACTTAAATTCGAGATTTACAGATAAATCAAAGTGAAATGGAGTAAAAAAGATACCATCGCTAAGAGGAGATTCCTTGGGCTGTGAAATTTCTCCCAATCTCTAGCTTTTGCAAAATCATCCATTTTCTTACTGAGAGTTTCAAGAGAAACCACTTCCTTCTCTTCTCCTCCTTCTTCTTCTCCCCTTTTCATTATACACCAAGTAAAAATCAACTAAACCCTAACTACCTTATAAAATAAGGGGAAAACCAGATTTATAGAAGAAAATGTGATAATTATTATGAAACCCCATTACACGATTCGATTCCCTACTTTATATAAGAAACTTTTGATTGGGGGAGAGAGAGGAGTAGAGAAGATGACCGGTTACCGGATGTTGCCTGTTAAGCGACAGATATGCATCTGGAAAAATCGCATTTTTAACCTTTTTTTTTTTTTTCGAAAAATTTCTTCTATTGAAAACAACTATGTACAATGCTTGAAAATACAACATAAGAACGACACTAGCAGATAAAGTAGATCCACTAAAAAACTTAGAGGTGAACTAAAAGGATACATCCACGAAAAACGCAAAATAGAATTTGAAAACCGACCAACACGAAAACCGTGAACACCCATAACCAAAGGCCCAATACTCTAAACCTTTATACTGGAAACTACTAGACCCTAACAAAGCAGAGGCAAGAGGATACCGAGCTTCTACCCCAGCAAGAGACGCCACTCAACGGACCACAGAGGAAAAAACAGAACGGAGAGAGCCAAAGGAGAACCGAGACATGAAGATCATGGGAGAGTACTGCTCCTGCTAAGAATGAGGACCTCCAACAACACCACCACCTATTGCAGACCAAATAGAACCACAAGAGGCCCAACGAGCCAAAGAGAGAACGATCTCTAGATCGGAACGAATCGACTGAGGAAAAGCAAACCTCAAGGTGCCAGAAGAGATAGAAGAGCACCACTCCTTTTGATGCTAGAAGGGGAGGCAGGCGCATCTCGGGGAGAGAGGAGTGGAAACCACGGGCAAGACGAGCTTCACTGAAGACCAATTTACGGAACCCTCGAACCAAGACGAGCAAACAAACACATAACGGAGGGGGGACAACCAACTAAAAACGGAGGCAGAGGACGGAAGGAGAGAGGCTGATATAAAGGCGAGGAGGAGAAGACCACTATCCTAGCCCAAACACGAAACACGAAAGGTCCAAGGCAAGCCGCCGCTGAAGAGCTAGAAACAAGATCAAAGAAGGAAAAAGAAAGCTTCGAAACCCGTTGAGATACTGTCCTCGGCAAATCAAATGGGAAGAAGAAATCTATTTCCAAACCTTGAAGAGACAAAAACCACAGCTACAGAGCTCTACCAAAGTCGAAGCAAAATACGAGGCCGGCGAGGTCACCGGAGACACACCCACAGAGGGAAAAAGACAAGGCCGAAGAAGATTCAAAACTAAGACAGAGGTGGTCCCCACAAGCACTAAACGGAGGAAGGAGACGCCATATGGCTCGTCGCAAAGAAGAGCACGCCGGCATAAGACCACCGAAGCCTCTGAGGCTCGACCAGAACCACCGCAAACGAGTAACCAAACCAAAGATCTGCCACCGTCCTCCACTGCGACCCAAAGACGCCGCTGAGGCACCGCCGCCGACGAACGACGACGAACAAGTGCCGGAGATCGAACACCACGATGCCACAACGGAACCGACGGCCAACGACGACAAAACACCTATCAAAAGAAAGAGGGGAACAGCAGGGTCCTTCCCCCGGCGACGGTGAGCCACCATGCGCGCCGGAGAGGGTGATCGGAGGTGAACAAGGTTCGTCGGCAAGAAGAAACTGGATTTGGAAAAAGTCGCCTCGTAAAGACAGAAAAAAGTCGCGCTTTAAGTACTTACAATCACTCAAAAAGTAGCACTTTAAACTTCGATGGTATTATACTACCAGTTAAACCTTCAAACTAATTATATTCGCACATAAAACTTTCAAATTATCTTTTGAGTTTGTGCCGCCAAAAAAGTAACTGAAACTGTTCAATTTCGGGTAAAAAGATAGTGACGTATCTATAAAATAATTTTTTTTTTAATAAAAATAATTTTAATTTTAATTATTTATTTATTTTAATTAATAAAACAAAAATTACAAAAAAAGATCTTCCGCTTCGTCTCTTCTTCTCCTTCATCAGACATAATCTCATGAAGCAGAGAATGTTGTCTCCTTTCATCAATAATACTCGCCACGTGAAGGTTTAAAGTGCTACATTTTGTTAGCTTGATGGTGTTTCGAAGAGTATTCTCGATTTGATCATCTAAGGTTTTATGGCTTTGATGGGTACGAGATAGATTCGATTTTTCTTTCGGCGATCTGCTGCAAAAGGTGTTTGCAGCGGTGCTCGGTGAAGCTTCACGGCGGTGATGGCAGAGATTTTTTGACAAGCATCGTCGGTGGTGGAAGTTTCCGGTGATGAGGGGTGCGATGAAGCGAAAGAAACTAATTCCTAAGGCGGCCACGTGGTGATGATTATCTCAACTTAGCACAAGTGTCTTCGATCAATCTTTGATGTTTCTCTTCAGTTGATCACATGTATCTGTGTGGGCCTTAGTTTTGGGCCGAAACTTGTACCGTTGCAGATAAACATTAGTATTAAACTAACATGTAAAAGAAACAAAGAAACATTTGCAGATAAGACTTACTTGTCTCTATAGGATTTGAAAATTAATTGCTTGAATGAGATGCTACACATGCATAAAAACAATTAATTGTAAGAACTGGTGATGGAGAGGCGGAAGCGAGATAACGAAGACACACGCGATATCAAAGGATTCGTGTGTAATCTAAACGTTTAAATCGATAAAGGTTTGGTAATACTTTTCCCCTGCTATGAAAGCTCATTTAGTTATAAAGTTTATTCAAAATCGAAATTGTCCTTTACAAAGCTATAGAACATCCTATTTATACTACACGAAGGAGATCTAAATCGTATCTCTTCATCCTAATCTACAAGTATTTATAATTATCCTTAAATAAAGACAACCTAAAAGATTAAATCTAAACAACTTCTAGCTTGACGAACACGTAAGGCCCAATAGACGTGTTCGTCGTTAAAGGCCCAAATCCATACTATGTTATGCGCTGCGTCAACTGGTAATACTCATACAATCATTCGTTGTTCCAAATTGGGAATACTCAGAATTCTCTTTTGTTATAATATAAGAAGAAGAAAAACAACTTTTTTGAACAAGGAAGAAAAACAACTTTAAAAGATATTCTTTCTCTTTTCTCTTTTCTCTTTTCTCTTTTCTCATGTTTCGATTTTCCTCTTACACCATTGATTACCCTAATTGTTCTATATCAACTATAGTAGAAACTTAATAAAAAAAATAACCGCGTAAATACTATTATTATTTTGTTTATATATCATTAAGAAATACAAATATAATTTAACTTATAGATATGTGGCACCCCTCAAATGCATGAAGATAGTAGTTTGATCATTTGACATATTTGACACATCATTTGAGATTATGTACTACATAAACTCAAAATGCATGTACATTAGATGAGATGCTACACATGCATAAAAACAATAAATTGTAAGAACCGGTAATACTCATACAATCATTCGTTGTTCCAAATTGGGAATACTCATAATTCTCTTTTGTTGGCCCTTCAAAACATTCATATTGCCACATTCAACTCATGCAGTTGTAATACCACTTTTTCATGAGGGGTACCTACAAAAAAAGAAGGTAAAATGTACATTAGTATTAAGTTAACATTAAAAAGAAAGCAAAAAAAAAAAGCAAAAAAAAAAGCCGATAAGAGTTACTTGTCTCTCTAGGATTTGAAAATTAATTGTTTGAATGAGATGCTACACATGCATAAAAACAATAAATTGTAAGAATTGGTAATACTTATATAATCATTTGTTGTTCCAAATTGGTAATACACAAGTTTCTTTTGTTGGCTCTTAAAAACTTTGTGTTTGACCAGTTATATATATAAAAAGAAGAAAAATAATTTTTATCCTTTCTCTTTTTCTTATTCTTTGATTTTCCTCTTACATCACTGATTATCCTAATTGTTCTATATCAACTATATTATTGAGTTAATTATTCAAAAATAACAAAAGATAGAGATAGATAGGTGGAGATACAAACCTCAACACATGTCATAATGGCTCCCATCCATGGAATCACTGTCAATATGTAGAGTGAGTGAACAACACAATAAAATAGATTTACACTAGCCAATATGTAACACAAATAAGAAATCATATACTAGCCAAACACTGTCAAATATATACATCACAATGAAATGGATATAGTGTTCACAAATCAAATATTTTAACCACACAAATAAAAAAATCAGTAGGTCTATACACTAAACTCAATCCCGGGCTTCCAACCAAACACCATCAATCTCTGAAGTGTTTGCATCATCACTCAATAACTGGTTACTCACTCAGTGGCGATCCGTTTTAGTGATGATAAATTAGAGACTGGTTGGAGTTGTTGCAGGCAAGTTCAGGGTCACTTTTAGTTGATCAATGGACAAACCATGTAGTCGGTTTTAATCCATGGTATCCACACCTAGTGTATTGGAGAATTCACATTCTCAACGTGCAACTTTAGTGCATATTTTTTGTGATCGCTCATGCGGATGGAGATGAGGTTCTCGGAAGAGGAGATGCTCTCCACATCTCGGTAATCAACATCATAGTCATCGTCATCAAGGAGAGGGATTGGGGTGACAGTCCAAGCCACATCCCGTACCTCATTCCTCATAGCGAGGTAGTGAACATGGAGTGTAGCATCACCACCACCAAGAACGTTGGATGAATTATCCGTAACCCTAATGGCATACAAGTCGCATTGGAAGAAATTGCTTGTCACAACCCCATAACGGACTACACAACTCGGCAAAGGATACCCTATGTTAAGGACTGGAAGATCGTACCTCATGGTGCTAAATGGATTGTAGAGAAAGACACAGTGTTACCATCGAGGGTTTACGTTAACCGAGTCTGAGGCCATCAACCCTCCTAGATTATATCCAAAAACTCTTGCCCCTTCGAAATTATCGTCTACGCTGACGTAGTGTCTCCCTCGTCGTGGGTCGTACAACGGCAAAACAGTCGAGTGAAGTGTTGGGGCAGAGGTGAGCGTTAGGGATGTGTCCGGTGAGAGCGGTGGCGGTTGGATTTGAAGAAGTAGTGGACAAGGGTCCTAAGTTGGTAGCAACCCCTTCTTCTGATATTCCTATGACAAAAAATACCACCTTGTAAGTTTATTCTGGCTTTTGTGTAGTTTCCAAAATTAAGAATTATACAAAATGTAGAAATTCAAAAGATAGAAGTGGTACTAGGATCTGTCAGGCCACGCCATTTTTGTGAAACGCTTGCAACAAAAAAAACAAATCTCAATCAATTAAAACAAAAAATCCATAAAATTAAAAAAAAAAAAGCCCAATGATTATTGGCCCCCATTTTTATATATAATTTTATTTTATTGACAAACTAAAAGATTCTCTTTCTCGATACAAGAGCCACATTTCATCTTCGTAATATTTTCCTTTCTTCAGAGGATGCATCCACTACTTCCACTCATTGTTCATCTTCCTTAGCTTGTGAGCTTCGACATAGTTAAACTTTCTAGAGTTAGCATGTTTCCACAAAACCTAACCCCTAACATTTGCCCTGCAAAAACCAGAAACAAAAACCAGAAAAAGGTTATCTAAGTTAGATTTTTGATTTCACAAGTTATATCTATCTTATAAGGAAAAAAGATGTTAGAGACATACATTTCCATGATCGAGAAACAAGAGCCTTATAGATGGTTGGGTTTTTGATTTCACAAGTTAAATCTATATATAAGGAAAATAGTTGTTAGAGACATACATATCGATGATCGAGAGACAAGAGCTTTAGCGATATCTTAGTGGTGAATGTGAAGTTGATTTAGTCATGTTTATCAAGTTTTGCAGACAAGAAATACCAATGCACCTCAGGAAATATTATACGAGGAACATATTTTGCTACTATTCATTTCTCATTTTTCTTTTTCAACTCCCATTATTTTAGAAATGATGGATTTTTTTATAACTAAAATTCATTATCTTTATTTATTCTTATTTTTATTAATAAAATTGAAATAGAATATTTCCCCTTTATTTTTAAATAATTGAAAATAACACAATTAGATTTAAAAACAATTTTTATGTTTAGTTTATCTAGGGAATTTTTTGTAATTTTAGATGCAAAAAAATGTTAGTTTCAAACTTTTTAAAACATGTATTAGTTTTCAAAAAAAAAAAAAATATATATATATATATTTAAAAATATTAAACCAAATCTCCCATTTATTCAATTAAAAAATTAAACAAAATTAAAACTCAATTTGGACCAATTAGATCGATCCGACCAGCCATCCAATCCAATGATGTTGCCGAGTAGGTGTCCTGTCCAGTTTTCAAAAGATTAGATAAATGGTTTGATGTTTGCCACCGACGCGCCGTTTTCGTAAAATAGATTGCCACTGTGTGGCAGGCCAGTTCTGTCGTTTAGTGACTCTAGTCAATGTTTTCTCCGTTCTCCAGACACATCCGAGTAAACCGTAAAACATGTTTTTGACTCTGAGAAATGGCGGCGGAATCCGGCGGTTTCGCGCAGCTTCGACTCCATTGCCTCAGAAACCGGTCGAGAAGCTTGTGCAGAATCAGGCGATTACTTTCGAAACGAATTCTCAGCTTCGAAACCTCATCAAATCCGGGAATTTGCGAGCTGCTCGCCAAGTGTTCGATAAAATGCCACACAGAGATATTTTTTCATGGACAGCCATCATTCAGGGATACGTAACGGCAGCAAACTCTGAAGAAGCACTGATTCTGTTCTCGGCGATGCGTGTTGATCCCGGTGTCTCACCCGATAGCGACGTTCTAAGCGTTGCACTCAAGGCTTGTGTTCAAAGTTCCAACATTGCGTATGGAGAATCTCTACATGCTTATGCGGTGAAAACTTCGCTGCTGCTTCACTCTGTCTTCGTGGGAAGTTGTTTATTGGGTATGTACAATAGTGTTAGAGAGTTGGACAAGAGTTTCAGGGTTTTTAGTGAAATGCCTTTTAGAAATGCCGTAACGTGGACAGCAATCATATCGGGTCTGGTTAATGCTGGTCGTCACAAGGAAGGGCTAATGTACTTTTCCGAGATGTCGAGATCGAAAGAACTAGTATCTGACTCTTTTGCGTTTGCAACTGCCTTGAAGGCTTGTGCCGGTTTGCGTCAAGTTAGATACGGAAAAGAGATTCATACTCGTGTGATAGTGAAAGGCTTTGGTACCACTCTCTGTGTGGCTAATTCGCTCGCTAACATGTACGCTAAATGCGGGGAAATGAAAGACGGGCATTATTTGTTTGAAAGTATTAGTGAGATCAGGGATGTGGTTTCGTGGACAAGCCTTATCGTGGCTTACAGTCGAATGGGTCAAGAGGAAAAAGCTGTGGACACATTCATACGGATGAAAAATTCAGCAGTATCTCCGAATGAACAAACTTTTGCATCGATGTTTGCTTCGTGTGCGAGTCTTTCTAGACTTGTGTGGGGCGAGCAGCTCCACGGTAATGTTTTCTCTTTGGGACTAGGAGATTCTTTGTCAGTGAGTAACTCCTTGATGAAGATGTATTTAACATGTGGGAAGTTAGGCTCTGCCTCTGTTTTGTTTCGAGATATGAGATGCAGAGACATCATTTCGTGGACCACGATTATCGTAGGGTACGCCGGGTTTGGAGAAGAAGGTTTTAAGTATTTCTCATGGATGAGACAAGCAGGGCCAAAACCAACGGATGATGCTCTTGCTAGTTTGCTGAGTGTTTCAGGATACATAACATTTCTTGAGCAGGGCAGGCAAGTTCATGCACTTGCGCTTCAACTTGGTCTAGAACAGAAGTCCACGATTCGTAGTTCTCTGATTAATATGTACTCGAAATGCGGAAGTATCATAGAAGCTTCAAAGATACTTGAAGAAACAGATAGATATGATATTGTTTCTTTAACAGCTATGATCAATGGATATGCAGTACACGGAAAGGCCAAAGAGGCGAGTCATCTGTTTGAGAAGAGTCTAACGCTTGGTTTCAGACCTGACGCAGTAACTTTCATCAGCGTTCTCACTGCCTGCTCTCATTCGGGACAGCTTGACCTCGGTTTTCACTATTTCAACTTGATGCAAGACAGGTATAATATGAGACCAGACAAGCAACACTATGGATGTATGGTTGATCTGCTGTGTAGAGCAGGACGGCTAAGTGATGCAGAGAAGATGATCAATGAGATGCAATGTAAGAAGGACGATGTACTCTGGACGGTTCTTCTCAGAGCGTGTAATGCCAAAGGAGATATTGAACGCGGAAGAAGAGCGGCCGAGAGGATTCTAGAGCTGGATCCTACTTGTTCTGCTACACATGTAACACTAGCCAATATGTATTCAAGCACGGGGAAATGGAAAGAGGCTGCAAATGTGAGGAAGAATATGAAGTCAAAAGGTGCGATCAAAGAGCCTGGATGTTCATCAGTTAATATCAAGAATCGGGTTTCAGAGTTTAAATCTGGTGATAGGTTACATCTACAAAGTGAAGATATATACAGTATCTTGGAATTAGTAGTATATAATGCAGAAGCTAATTATAGATTTGATTGTGGAATAAAGAAAGCCTTTTGGGTTTAAACACAAGTTTATGAACTCCACCAATTAAAACCGTTTTTGTAAATAATGTACAAAACAACCATACAAACGAAGAACTTAAATTCTTCATTGATGATTATTATATTTTAGGGAAGATAAGGAACCCTTAATTATGGGCCTAAGTTTGCGGAACAATGTTCCCTTAATTATGATAAGTGTTTTTGTTTCGATATCCTTAATTATGACAAGTTGAAGAAGACAGGTCTTTAAACAAAATGTAGCCAAGTAAAAGCGAAAAAAAAAGAAGATAGCCATGCAATGACAGCAATCCAAACTCGACAGGCCAACCTCCACATTTGTTAGGTTATCCCTTCCTTTCGTAATAAAAACAAAAAATATATATATATATATATATTCTTAGGGACAATTAGCTATTTATCACATTTTGAAAATTCAGTTTGTTTAAATAACCTTTTTCACTTTTTATTTAGTAACTAGTACTAAAAATGGTTGTCAGTCTTATTTTTGAGTTGACAAAAACGTAAGTGAGTTAGGTTATTTTTACAGAAGAAACTCATCTTTGTTACTACAAATTTATTTTATGAATGAACACAATCTTATTTTTATTAGCACTGTTACTTACTTATTTGAATACCAAAAAATGTTGGTGAACATAGTTCATAACGGTTTCTTGGTTAAATTTATTTTGTGGGGAACGTTGACTGCGTTGGAATCGCAACGACCATAGAGTAGGTCCATTAAGGAGCTAACCAAGCTATGTTCACATGCGGATGTCTGGTGTCCGTTTTGGCCAAAAGAGATCGGCTTCGGGAATTGTTCTTTGTATGGACCTTGGAACTCGTGTTCATCAATTTGGATTGCAAATTGTGTGAACCGTTGTTTCCGGAATGAAGATGATCGAGGTTTGTCAAACTTGATCTCCGTTGTTCCATCGTTGCGTGAATGGAAGCTTACTTCGGATGTCTGGACCGGTGTTTGGGCTGCTTGATGTAACTTCTCGTAGCTTGTAACCCATGATTCTGGTATTCGTTTGATTAATTCTTCTCGAGAGATCTGGCGAGGGATTTGAGTAGAAGTCGGAGCTTGTGAAGCTGATGTGACTTCGAGCATCCGTATTCATCTCCTGGACACTCGTATGTAATCTCTGCTTCAAAACTTTCTTGTGGTTCAACGTTATCATTTAACCCGAACCTTTTTCCGATTTCGTCGATGTTCATCGAGTCATCTGGAGACTGTGCATCTTGAAAATACTCCGGTGGGCCTGTTGCTGGCGGTGATCTTGGTTTTATCGCCTTTGGTTGAATTCGTCTCGAGGTCGCCTTTCTGTTAAAGTGACATGGTCAAAAAGATTTATGGGAGGATGAAACTGGATTTGTCCTCCCGATAATTTTCCGACGTTTAAACAAGTATGCTAAATTATTCATAAACATCGTTTTTTCGGTACTAAAGTAGAGGAGCTAATCACAGTTGCATATTTGAATTTTTATGTCAAAAAAATAGGAAATTACACCGTATTTTAGTTCAATTTTTTTTCAGCACATCGAATTTAGTAGAAGTTGATGTTGACCATTTTCCCTAGCTCACGCTCAATGCCTAGGTGTGTACTGGTAGTTTTTTTTTTTTTTGGGTTAAAGGTGTACTGATAGTTGTTTGTGGAATTTCCTAATACGGCCACCTTTACTAAAGAAAGAAACAACGTTTACAAAGTTTTCAAATGAAAATTTCAGTAAACCATAGAAAGTAACACCCACCTTGTAAAAGTTTTCAAATGAAATTTCAACCAAAAAAAATTGACAATAATGCCTTCAAATAAAAAAAGTGGATTGGGACCGTTGAGTGACGTGTCTAATGACTAATGAGTGGAAAAATACATCTTATCCAAATAATTAGTTGGAACTTGAAAATACTTCAAAAAAATTAATTCCCTACAAGAATTTATAGCTCAAGAAAACATAACAAACAAAAGCAGAGAGCTACAAAATAGACAAGACAATAATAATAATACATGTGTTAATACATCAAGACTCTCAACGGTAATAATAAATCAGTAACAACATCGGCAGATAAAACTAGAATTTTTTTTTGGCTCAGGTCCTAAGAGGTTTCATCGAGTTGTTCGATTTTCTCTTGAGCACAATGACCCATGTAACGGCTTCTAAGAGCAATGCTAAGCCTCCAAGGCTCGCGATCACTGCAATGTAAGCCGTCTTGTACGTTTCTTGTGGGTTCAAGATGCTGAGACCTTTGAATACATTAATGATCCCGAGGATGAGGATCGAATAGCCGACTCCATGGTGGTAGATATTCCAATAGAATCTGTACTTGTGGTCTTTCTTTGGCCTCAATAACATCGCAAACATCTAGACACAAAGACACATTAGACAAGAGATAGTGGTAAAAATTACTGTTACGATAATGGTTTACCAATCAAAGAGCCAAGAATGATTTTTCAAGTTCAAGAAACATGTTCAAGATCTTGAATCTTGAACATGATCCTTCAAAGGGTAAAAAAAAAACAGAGCCTAACGAGATCTTCTTGTCATTACCTGAATGGTGGCGAGGGAGAAGAGGGCAATGCCAATGTTACCGTGGCTGGCAAAGCGAATACCCTCGGATTCCCGGCCGAGCTTGAGTCCGGTGGCCCAACCGGCAACCCCGATGACGTAAGCAGAGAACTGACAAGACACGTGGAGGTAAAACCAGGCAGGATCTGCGGATTCAAATATTCTCATGTACCTAGCTATTATTGCTCCTACCGGAAACAGAATCCCCCAGCTCACCGCGTTTAATATCCCATGAATCTGCACAATTATCACCAAATTTAAGCTTCAATTAGCTTTAAATTTTTTGTTATTTTCGATGTTATTTCCGGTTAATTTCGTTTTCCTCTGTTTTTTCTTTTTCTTTTCCTAATACAAACTCACATTTCTCTTCTTGATCTTGGAATCTCCCTCGCCGCCGCCGGAGATTACGCCGCCGTTGTTATCGCCGTTCAAATCAAGAGGCTCCTTAGAAACAAGATTCGGAGGGTCGAAATCGTGTTTCCCTATCCTTCCGTCTGGACCCACTTCAGGACCGACTTGCCACACCTGGTTCACTTTTCCCTTCGCCGCCAAATCAGCCGGAACTTTAATCCTCGCGAAGATTCTCAACGCTCCTCCATCTCTCGATGCTTCCTCGGCCTTCATATCCCAAACGTCGAACGCCAGCTTCGACGGAATAAGCGTGCTGTAGGAGCTAATGTTTAGCGTCTTCACGACGGCGACACCGTTATCTGGATCCTTGTAAGCGACAAGGGTTTGAGCTCCGGCCATGCCGGTGGACTTTGGATTTATTGCCCAGGCGATCCATCCGCCAGGTTTTGACGGCGGAGCGGAGAAGACGACGGCGAGGGTTGTGTTGGCTGCGTCGTAGGAGTAGTGGAGGAAGGCTTTGAGTTGAGGGAGATCGAGGCAGTGAGGGTAGGATTTTTCGCCGGAAAATGTCTGTGGCTTGCAGGTTTGTGAGACAGACGGTGAGATTAGCAAAGCCCATAAAAAGGAGAGATAGATTCCGACGGAAGAAGAAGAAGAAGCCATCTTTGGATGGGTTTGTAGTAACCGTAAAAGGTTTTGGCGGAATAAATAGACACTTTAAGAGATAAAACTAGCATGTGTTTTGGTGTTTGATATTTTTATATAGACTTAGCCAATATTAGATTTTTTTTCGCTTTTATTTTTGCTTTTTGAAAAATACAATAAATTTATATTTGATTCTAGAAGGACTATGTTTTGAAAGTTATACATTACACCAAAAAATGATTTTTTTTTTTGTCTTACATAAAAAAAAAAGATTTGTAATTTATATTTTTTTAAATGGTCTAAAATAAATTATATATATCTAAACCATTAAAAATAGGGATCCTATATTTAATATATATTTGGAAACAGATTTCATTGAATATGTTACCAAACATATATATATTTCTTCAGCATGAAAAATGATTATGTAATATTTAACAATTTATCAAAAGGGTTAATTAGGTATATGGGAAAGGAATTTGAAATATTGGGGAAAAAAAGAAATATATATAAGTGATATGTGAAAAATGAGATATTTCCATAACAATTAAAAATGATTCTAAATTTTTCTAATTTTTTGGAAAAGAGTTTCTAGAACTTAAAGAAGATTTCTTTAATTTATCTATATTTTTTTAAAAATTAGTTTATTAAAATTTTAATAACTATGCTAAATAATTATAATAACTAGTAGTTCTTGTAGTAGTATATATATTGATATTGATATATTCCACACATTACAAGTCCAATTTAGAAGTACATATATACAGGTCTACATATATATTATCTAGAGGTTTCTTAGATACATCCACGTACTGCTACAGATGTCCAAAAAACAGCCACTTACTTACACATGTAAGGCATAACAAAAAACATATTAATCCACAGCAACAACTTGCCCAGTTGACCAATATACCTGCAACATCTTAAACAAAAAAAGTCTAAGGCACTTTCCAACAAATCTCCTCCTTGCCTTAGATCCTGCAGACACCTAGCTTGTCTCTCAGATATTCAAACCTTGCTTTTGGTAAAGCCTTTGTGAATAAATCAGCAACTTGATCGTTTGTTTTGCAGTAAACCAACTTGACTTCTCCATTCTTCTGTTCTTCTCTTAAATGGTACAACTTGATATTGAAATGCTTGGTTTTACCATGGAAGACAGAATCTTTTGAGATTGCAATAGCAGCTTGATTGTCAATAAAAATCTTTGTTGGCTCATTTTGCTCCATATGCAAATCAATAAGTAACTTTATGATCCAAATTGCATGATTCACTGAGGCATTTGCTGCAACATACTATGCTTATGCGGTACTTTGAGCTATAACATCATGTTTTTTTTAACACCATGAAAACATTCCTGATCCAAAGGTAAAACAGAAACCTGTTGTGCTTCTCATATCATCAACAGATCCAGCCCAATCACTATCAGAAAATCCAGCAAACTTAGGATTCTGAGAACATGTATATTTGATGCCGTACTCTGTTGTTCCTTTGATATACCTCACGATTCTCTTGGCAGCTTGAAAATGTATTTCACTAGAACAATGCATAAACCTTGAGAGCAAACTTACTGCAAATATTATGTCAGGTCTGGTGGATGTGAGATACATCAAGCAACCAATCAAGCTCCTGTATTTATTTTCATCTGCCTTTTCTGCTCCATCTTCTTTGCTAAATTTCTCCTTTTGGTTCATTGGTGTGTCCGTTCTTTTGCAATCTTCCATGTGAAACTTCTTAAGAATCTCTTTTGTATACTTCCTTTGATGTATAAGAATCCCTTCACTGCCTTGTTGCACTTCCATTCCCAGAAAATAAGACATCAAACCAAGATCTGTCATCTCAAATGTTTTGAGAACTTCAGACTTGAAATCAATCACTAAGAACTCATTATTCCCTGTCACAAGCATATTGTCAACATAGATGGAAACCACAAGTAAATTACCACTTGTTTCTTTGACATAAAACGTAGCTTCACTTGGACTTTTCACAAATCCTATCTTTTGAAGATACTCATCAATTCTGCTGTACCATACTCTTGGAGCCTGCTTAAGACCGTATAAAGCCTTTTTTAACAAGTAGACTTTCTCCTCCTGTCCCTTTACTCTAAAATCATCAGGCTGCTCTACATAGATTTCTTCTTCAAGATAAACATTTAGAAAGGCTGATTTGACGTCCAAGTGAAATACTTTCCATGTATTTTGGGCAGCCAATGCAAGCATCATTCGTATCGTGTCTAACCGTGCCACTGGAGCAAATGTTTCTGAAAAATCCACTCCATATACTTGATTGTACCCCTTTGCCACCAATCTGGCCTTGTGCTTGTTAATAGAACCATCAGCATTGAGTTTGGTCCTATAAACCCATTTGACACCAATTATCTTCCTATCTGATGGTTAATAGTCCACCAGCTGCCAAGTATCATTTTTCTCAATCATTCTAAGCTCTTCATTCATAGCTTCAACCCATTTGTGATCCTTCTCAGCATCTTTATATTCACATAGCTCAAAGACAGCAATATTGCAATTTTCATAGCTATCAGACAGTAATCTCGTACCTCTGATTGCAACATCATCAATGTTGTCTCCAATGTCTTGTAGAATCTCAGGCATATGTTCTGAATAAGATTGCTCCCATCTCCATTGTTTATCTTCCATAAACGTCACATCTCTACTCACCAGAATTTTTTCGTGTTGAGGCTGGAAAATTCTGTAAGCTTTGCAAGAGTCACTGTAACTGATGAACACCCCAGGTTCTGCTTTTTTATCGAGCTTATCTCGTTTCACATGTGGCACATGAGAGAAGCAAAGACATCCAAACGTCTTCAGATTCATCATATTAGGCTTGTACCCGTACCAGACTTCATATGGTGTCTTTTTGACTAGAGCTCTTGTTGGTAACCTATTTAGCAAGAATACTGCAGTGTTTGCAGCTTCTGCCCATAATTTCCTTGGAAGCTCTTTTTCATGCAACATACATCTTGCCATTTCCATAACACTTCGATTTTTCCTCTCACTTACACCATTTTGTTGAGGGGTGTAAGGAGCTGTAAGTTGATGCTCAATACCAGCTTCTTCACAAAACCTTCCAAATGTCTTATTTGTGTATTATGTCCCATTATCAGATCTCAAGATCTGCAACCTGCAACCACTTTGATTTTCCACCCAAGCCTTGAATTTCCAGAATGTGTCATCTACCTCACTCTTGAATTTAATGAAGTAAATCCAACAAAACCTGCTGTAATTATCAATAAACACAACATAATACTTACTACCATTCATGGATGGCGTGCTCACAGGACCTCCAACATCTGTGTGTAATAGTTGCAGCTTGTTTGTTGCTCTCCATTTTGTTTGAGGGAATGGTTTTCTTGTGGACTTTCCATATTGACAAGCTGTGCAATCTCCTAGCTCACTTTCCAACGGTGGAACTCCTTTCACCATATTATTTTTCTGCATATATAAAACTCCACCATGATGAAAGTGGCCAAGTTGTTTGTGCCATAAGAAAGCCTTGTTGGTTGTACTTGTGTATGCCATATGCTCTTCCTCCATGAGATTTAGATGAAAGCTTTTCGCTTTCATCTTAATTTTAAACAAGTCACATCCTTTAGCATCCTTTATCCAGCACCATTTTTGTTCAAAAAAGACTTTGAAGCCCTTTTCTAACAGTTGTCCAACACTTAGCAGATTCTGGTCGATTTGAGGCACATAAAGAACATTTTGAATATACTTCACACCTCTCATGCTTTCTATGGCTACTGTTCCTTGTCCTTTAACAGAAAGAAATTTGCCATCTCCAATTTTTACTTTAGAAGTAACAAATTTGTCCAACACCTTGAAGAGCTCTTCATCATTTGTCATATGATTTGTACAACCGCTGTCAATCAACCAAGAATCATTTGAGATGCTGACTGCTGCAGAGCATGTTGCGACAAACAAATTTTCTTCATTTGCTTCAATCATAGCATTTGCTTCTTCTTTTTGTTGTGCCTTGCAAACTCGCTCCACATGTCCGAGTTTACCACACTTTCTGCATTTAATATCTGGCCTCCACCAGCACTTCCTTTTTGGATGACCTGTCTTTTTGCAGTGAGGACAAGCTGCTTCACTGCCAATTTTGTAGTTCCGTTGTTCTGAAACTCCCGAGTTCTCAACTCTTGCTTGAAAAGTCTCTTGAGTTTCATCTTTTGCTTGAAAACCCCCTTCCATTGATCCTTCTTCTCGCATTAATCGTCTTTGTTCTTGGGCTTGCATTGCATTCACCAATTCTGCTAACGAAATACTCGATAGATCCTTGGTTTCTTCCAGTGAAGAGATCTTAGATTCATATCTCTCTGGTATAGACACCAACATTTTCTCCACAATTCTTTCATCAGAGAAATCCTTACCAAGTAATCTCACCTTGTTAACAATACTAAGTAGCTTGTTTGAATACTCTTTTATTGTTTCTGTTTCCTTCATTTTCTGCATCTCGAATTCTCGAATCAGATTAAGTATATGCATGTTCTTGGTTCTTTCATTTCCCTGGTACTCTTTCTTAAGATATTCCCATATGCTTTTCGTCGACCTCAGATTCATAATTCTTGTGAATATGGTATTTGACACTGCAGAAAATAGACATGCCTTGGCTTTAGACTTCCTTGTCTTCTTTTCTTTGTAATTTCTTATCTGAGCCATCGTGGGATCGTCGGGCAGCGGCAACACTTCATAGTCTTCTTCAATAGCATCCCAGAGATCAAGAGCTTCAAGATGAACAGTCATCCTAACTGCCCAAGCCTCATAATTTTTGCCGTCAAATTTAGGTGGTGTGCTGAAATTTGTTTCCGTCTCCATCACAGATCCCTTAAGAAAAGTGCTCTGATACCAATTTGTAGTAGTATATATATTGATATTGATATATTCCACACATTACAAGTTTAACTTAGAAGTACATATATACAAATCTACATATATATTATCTAGAGGTTTCTTAGATACAGCCATGTACTGCTACAGATGTCCAAAAAACAGCCACTTACTTACACATGTAAAACATAACAAAAAACATATTAATCCACAGCAACAACTTGACCAGTTGACCAATATACTTTCAACGTCTTTAACCAAAAAAGTCTAAGACACTTTCCAAAGGTTATCACCATTATTTAACATCAACATCATCATGTTATCATAACCATCATTACTGACGCTTTTATATTCATTATCATTCTGATCATAACAATGATTTTTTTTTTTTGGCAATAAATCATAATTTCAAAATATTTGCTACAAAATTACAAAGCACACTTTTAGAAACATTAACACCATTTCTAAGATATATATATTATGCCTATTTTCTCGAGGTTCGGCTGCGTGTGGTTAGAAATCCATCAAATATATTTACATAATGCATTTTTGTGATTATTGCAATAAAGAAAAAATATTGTCAACTGTTTTTATTTTTATAAAATTTAAACAGTTTTTCTTTATCAACTTTGTCACTTCCGGTTCGAAAAATATATATTAACTTCACAATTTTTTTATTTTTTTTTGGTTTAACAACTTCAAAAAATTCTATAACTGTATCTTGCTTTTTGGGTTGGATTTACATTTGTTTCCTAGTTGGCACAAATCTTGGTAATATTGCAATATGGGTGTTGGGTAGCAGCAGGGAGAAGCTTGTCTTCATGTGTATTTCATATTTTTCTAGATCTATATTATAACAGTTAAAAGATAAGTCGAACTGGGTGATCTTTTTGTTCATTTTTTTTCTTTAATGAATGTAAAATTTCATCCAAGCATAAAAAAAAAGTTTTTACAACATGTGTAGCTTTAAATTGAGTTTACTAGGAGATATCTTTAAAGTGAATATAGTTTTCGTGGCAAACTATAACTCTAGGCAACATGGGTGATCTTTTTGTTCATTAGACAAAACTAGAGAGTTTTTCTTCGCTTTCTAGCGAGGAACAACTCAAGGTTAATAGTCAGGCCTTTTTTGCATTAGTTTCACATTCTTATTCATACTTACCCAATTCAAAGACTCAACAATTATTTTAATATTCGACGCTAGGGCTTTTAAGTCAAATTTAGTGGACATGGTCGACCGACCCGATTGAGCTTTTTGGGGTTTTTGTCCTGTCGTCATCGATTTTTTCGCTAAGTGTGTTTTCGATTGTTATATATGTATTCAGTACGTATTCACAGGTGGAAAAAAATCTGTAATCACAGAAGCAAATGAAAGAGTTTTGGAAGGTTAACCTAACTTTTTCGCGTAACATCGATCCTGGTTGATACTTGATTAAAACAATGACGAAGATGTCAAATCTTGTAAGGGATTTGATGGATGAGATCCTGTCTAAGGTTCCGGTAAGATCTCTTAGAAGAATCCGACCAACTTGCAAAAAGTGGAACACTTTATCCAAAGATAGGAGCTTTACAAATCTCACAAGCCTTATTATCAAAACCACTAGAACTACTAAAACTAGAAATATGTATTAGACTAAGAGCTTTTGAAGTCGGGTGCCCTAAACGTCAATGCCACATATATGTAGATAATTGTTTCAAGATACGCAACGCCGTTGTTGCCTCTGTGTTTCGAACAAAATATAAACCCTCCTGTTGTTCAGCCGCTCCAATCAGCATGTGATGCGGTCGTGGATCACACACAACTTATCAATAATCTGGAATACACAAGATCTATCACGGTCAGTTGTGATACCGAAATCAGATGACCCTTTAAACCATCCACAAAGAAACATCCTGAAGACTAAAATGAGAGCCCAATCAAACAGTTCCTTGTTGTGAAGACTGTTAACCGGTATCAAACCAAAATTAAATTTAAAATTGATTTAAATTGGAAATAAACCGGCTTAACCAGAAATCAAATTGATTTGAACCAAAACTTATCAAACCAAACTGGATTTGACGAATTACTTTACGGATAAAGAATTAATCGGATTAAATCCAGTTTTAACCAAATAAGGACCATTGTGCCATATTGTCACATTGCTTTTGTCTTGTAACCAATGACAAAGTGAGGCAGTGAGGCTACCCACACTCAGCTAAAGGGAACTTTCGTTCTCTTTTTCTTAAAAAAATGTTACTTTCGCACTTTCTTAATTAGGGTAGAATCACAAATAATGAAACTTAAATGCGATGGTTACTATTTGTCCCATCATTACAATGACATCTCAACCAAATTGTGAACCACCACAAGAAACATTTGGATTTAGACTTCCATTACATCACCAGCGGTCCAGCACACACAACACATGCATAGCATCTTCATCGAGAGAAGTGTATTCAATCTAATATTTAGGAGGATTTAGAAAGATTTGAGTTTTAGTTAGTTTTTAGATGATCTGAGTGAATTAGGTTAGTTGTTATGATTTGTTTTTAAATTCTATGAAATCTCAACTAAAACCATGAGATTTGGAATTTTTTTTTTTTTTTAACTAAGAAACTCCACCAAAACATTTTCAAATCACTAAAAGTCTCTTAAAATCTACTATTTAATATATTTCCAATAATAATGGATTTGAAAGTTCATTTACAAATCAATAGTTCAATAATATAAAATTTATGATTTTAATACAAATCACTCCAAATGCTAGATTGAATTCACTCTCTAAAAGATTATGCCAAGCTATAGCAAAATAAAAGAGTTTTGACATAAGACAAGCAACACACTTTGTTCTTCTGCTTAATATCTTTTCGCCCAGAAAACATAATTAAAAAGATTAAGAGTGTTAAGAACAAACAAGACCACATAAAACAGTTCGAGCCTGGACTCATTAAGATCTTTTCCGCTGAGCCATCCCGTGGCCGACTTAATGACATCGACAAGAACCGTGCTGAGGAAGAAACCCAATGCGGTGGAGCACCACCCCAACGCCGTGCTGATGCTCCTCATACTCGCCGGAGATTCTCTATAGAAGAACTCCAACATTCCTCCAAGAGTCAACAAATCCGAGAAACTCAACAAAACAAACTGAAGCTCTAACCAGAACACAGAGATTTTGATGTTGTTGTGCACCGCTTCATGTTTTCTCTTGACCTCAACCATCGCTGCAATCGCCATTGAAACAGAGGTGAGGGCTAAACCAGCTCCTATGCGTTTCAAATTAAAGCTCGATGATCGTTCGTTGTTTCTTGATGAGATCTTTTTGCCGAAGAGTTCGTATAAAGCTATAGTAGAGAGCATAAAGAAGAGAGCAATGGCGTTGAGGGAAGCGACGGGAACCTCCAAGGAACGCGAGAGTTTTCTGTTCATCAGCATGCCTTGTTGTACGGAGAAGGTTGATAGCTGCGCCAAGCAACAATTCATTACAATTGTGCTCCCAAAGATTGGTAAGAGAGCTAGAAACGTTCTTGTTTCTTCAATCTCTGTTGCTGAGATCTTGTTGTTGAGCTTCGCTTTATTCAAAAACCTGAAAAGTAAAGTTTACATGACAATCAAAGAAACAGAGAAATGAATCCCTAACAAGTTGGGTTTAGTGTAAGGAAAGAGGGTGATAAAGGCTTAATTATGTTAGTTTAGTGCAAATAAAAAAAATAAAAAAAAAATTGTGTTTAGAATTATTACTTGAACTTGTTGTGATGAATGCTTTTGTCAGTAGAGTTATGACTCTGCGTCATCTCTGCATCCGTTACAAACCTATTTTGGTTTCTTGCGGCAGAAACAAACACATTCGCAATTCTGGTCAAAGGGCTTCCTGTTGGACGCTTGAACCGATACATCGGGAATCCCGCAGCGAAAATAACGAGCGCAGAGGCTAAAACCGCGGTACAGATATGGAAGCTGGAGCTCCATCCTTTGTTCTCTTCAATCCAAACCATAATTGTTACGGCCAATAAACCTCCAAGGCAGATAGAGAAAAAATACCAGTTGAAGAATCCTGAGATAAGTCTCTGCTTCCGAGTATCGAGCTGGTCGCCTCCGTGGGCAGGCAACGAGGCTTTGACACCTCCAACACCAGTAGCTACCGCATAAAGTCCGGTGAATAGAACCGCTGATTGAAGTTTCGAAGGAGTGTTATCTCCATGAGGTTGTAAGTTAGGGTTATGAGCTTGGAGCGTCAACAAGATCAAACCCTATAAAAAAAAGGAGTGGACTTTTAAGTTCTATATAAAAAATTTAATGATTTGATCGAGTGCTTTTTAATTACCAGGAGTTCAATCGAACAAAAGAGGACGAAAGCGGTGAAGCGAGTGAGAAAAGAGTCGGCGACAAAACCACCAAAGATAGTGAGTAAAAACGATGTTCCTGTGAAATTGGTCACCATGTTTGCTGCTTTGGCTGTTGAGTAATGCATTGATTTCTTAAAGTATGTGATGAAGTTGGTTGAATATGCTAAGAACACCATATTCTCCATCATCTCCACAACTACATTAGCACACACCAAATCTATTAAAAGTAATGAATAAAGTCTCAATTTTTAAGGGTCTTTTTTTTGTTGGGTTTTAGCAATTTACCACAAGCAATGGAAGCAGCTTTAATCCCACCATGTTTGCCAGGGATTGCCTCTTTACCTCTCCAATCTTCAAACTTCTCTTCCATCTCTACGATCCTTTAGATTAACGATGAGTGAAAAAGATATTTTTTTGTGTTTATTTGTGTGTGTATTAGTAATACCTTGAAATTACTGATGTGGGTTGCTTTTTGGTTTTAGTTTATATCGAAATAAGAACAAATTGCGTAAGAGATAGTAATTAAGAGCAGAAACGGAAAGCAATTACAATTTATTGACCTCTTTTACAAGCGTCCACTAGTTTGTTTTTATTTGGACATTTGCAAATATTACACTATATTTCCATTACTAGGAATTAGATAAATTTTCACGATACACAAAAGGTTTCGATATATATATTTCTCAAAAACCATTTTAACCTTATAAATTTGGAAAGTAAATAAGACCATGTATTCAAACTTATATGCCAAAAAAATATTTTAACATATAGCATCAACTTTTATTAGTAATAGATTTGATGGAAATATAAATATTTTAATCTACTCAAAATTTTAAATTTAGAAATAAGGTTATATTGTTTTCCGATCTTTTTTGTTCATTTGATGTTATTTGTGCATTTTCTTACTTGTTAGATTAATTTTTTATTCGTGGCAATGAAATACAAGAACAAAACTTTATTTTCGTTATTTTATATTCTAAAACTGAAAATTATTATCTAATATGACCTGGAAGTGATGGTGTTGTTACTGAATGATATCGATGTATCAATTATAGAATTTTCCAAATCTTTAGAAGAAAAACTCTAACTTAACTATTTAAGTGATATTGGATATCATTCGTGTCAAAAGGTTCATGCATCTACCATTTCTTTCCTTTCTTATACTAAGAACCAAAATATGCCAAATAGAAAAAGAAAAAAAAAATCAAGTATTTTAGACTCGCAAGGAAAGGGAAAACATAGTAGACACAAGTCACACAACCTTTTTTGCTACTACTAAATTTTTTTAAATTTGTTGTGGACAAAAAAAAAGAATTGTTATTGGGTTGTATAATGGACGAAAAATCTTCTGAAAAAAAGGCGTAAGATACTTAGAAAACCTTAGAACCATTTTGTGATGTCTTTCTAAGATAGTGGATTCTCAGGTTACAATTTGAGATATTTGCATTCAGTGTCATTTAATCAAAACATAATTTGTGAACTAACACTTTCCAAATTCTGAAAAATTAAGTAACAACGATTTTGCCCATGTTTGTTATTGATCTGTGTACTGTACACCGTTGATTCACGCAGTATTGTACATGATACGACTGGAAAGTCAACGCGTGTACACTACACTAAATGTTATTTATTTTTCTAATTTTTGTAAAGTGCTAATACACAAACAATTCTGACCATATAATTCGGTGGAAAACCCAAAAAAATGAATGGAAAAAAATAAGATTGGATTTGTTTTAAAAAGATGGTCCACTTAAAGTGTGAACAAGGTGAAGTATTATAGAGAGTACTTAATCGTTGTATATTGGGTTGCCTAACGTGTTGGTCTCGTTTGTGTCAGTTGTTCGGGCGAGTTTTCATATATAAAGCCTCTAATACCATAACATATATCTCGTTCTTTTCCCCTGAAAGACGAATGTTTTGAGCCGATATGATATGTTTCTCGCACAGAAAACAAATTTTGGAAGAGTGAGTCCATGTGAAAACAAAATTTTAATGGATTACTATACTTTGGCCCTAGGCGAGCATTTTAGACGCAAGGTACTACCTTACTCAAGCCCTTGATTAGGAGCATGGCTGACTGTGTTTTTCTCTTTTTATGTATCGATTTTTGTACATGAAATGTTACATGACATGGAGATGTGCGATTGTTGAGATATGAACGAATCTAGGTAATAAGATTTCGAGGCAAGAGTTGGTTGATGAGTTGGATGAGAATATTGAAAAGGATATTGTAGCTTTGGACTGTTTTCATATTCTTAGGAGAAAATATAGGAAAATATAATATTTTCAAAAGGATTTGGAGATATCTTAAAATAAAGGAAATATGCTATATGTATATTTGGAAAAACTTAAAGTGCAAGCTTAACCGAATATATAGAGAGAGAGTGGCCTTACGGGATTGCACATAGAGCGAGAGAGAAAAAGAAAAGAAAGCCTTTGTTGTGAGATCGTGAGTTGAGTTGATCATTAAGAATCAAAGTCTAGGCTTGGGAGAGTTTAGCTCAGGGTTAGGTTATCCCGAAGAGTTCGTATTATAGAATAGAGCGGTATTTCAAGAGAGTTGTGTTTGATCTACGCGTTTGCAATTTGGTTGTAATTGCCTTCTGATTCTAGTGAATTCGAAATCTGGATGTGGTCCCAGGGAGTAGGAAACGAATCTCGTTAACAAACTATGTGTGTCTTTATTTTATGCATTTTATTCTCGTCTCACATGCATTTACAATTGATATCAGAGCGGGTTCTCGATGGAGATTTAGTCTTGTTTCGGGTAGATCGAATGTGAGGATCAAAAGATAGTTCAGGAAGTAGGACATAGTTCAAAATCGGGTTTGATGGAGTCCCATAAAAAAGGTACGTATATGACAACACCACCACGGCTTGATTCTTCAAATTATGGATATAGTGGTCTTGATGAAGATTGTTGGAATTCGATTGAGATTGGTTGGAATCCTCCTATGATGACTGATGATAATGGAGTTGAAGTTCCTAAGCCGAGAGATCAACGGGATGCTACAGAGAAGAAGACATCAAGTTGTCATTCTAAAGCCAATACTGCAATTTATAATGCAATTGATGCAAACTACTTCCAACTGATTTCTCAATGTGCATCAGTTCAGATGGCATGGAAGACATTGGAGAACATGTTTGAAGGTACTACAAGTGTCAAGAGAACTAAGTTGGATATGTTAACATCTAAGTTTGAGAATCGAAGGATGGATGAAGGGGAAACTGTGGCTCAATTTAGTGCTAAGTTATGGCTAATGAGTCATTCGCTCTTGGAAAGCAGTACAAGGACAAAAAGCTTGTGAAGAAACTGAAGAAATCGCTTCCATCAAATTTTGAGTCAAAAATTTCTGCAGTTGAAGAAGCTCATATATAATCTTGATGAGATGGCTTTTGATGAGTTTGTTGGGATACTTCAAGCTTTTGATTTGAGCAAATCGTATGAGAACAAAGGTCAGAGGAAGGATGTTGATGTTGGAGTTGCTCTAAAGGTTTCATCTTCTGAAGATCCTATGGCGATCCTGTCAAGACAATTTGCTAAGTATTTGAAGCAGAAGGAAAACATGAAAAAGAAAGTAAAAAGAGAAGGGTTGGGCAATTCATCATCGAAGATACAATGCTTTGAGTGCCAAGGCTTTGGACACATTCGCTCTAAATGTGCGAACTTGCAGCAGCAAAAGAAGAAGAAAAGCAATGATTCCGGAACTGATTCAGATGATGGTGAAGAACTAAATAATTTTATGGCATTTACAACATTTGAGTCTAGTTCTGCAACAGGATCTGCGTCAATGTCTACAACAGGATCTGCGTCAGTGTCTGCAACAGGATCTGCGTCAGTGTCTGTAACAGGATATGCGTCAGCGTCTGCAGCAGGATCTAAAATTTGAAGTGACAATGATGAAAGTGATGACGATGCTGGAAGTGTCGATGATAAAGAGCTTGCTGAGAATTACAAAGCGTTGTATGAGCATTGTTGTAAACAGGTTGAGGAGACTTCAGTGTTGACTAAGAGAAAGTCAAGTTAGAATCTCAAGTGACTGAAGTACAAAAGTATGCAACATAGAAAGAAAAAGAAGCACATCAAGCTAGAGTTCAATTTGAAGAAATACAAAAAGGTTTGAGGATGTTGAATAATGGCACGAAACAGTTGGATCATCTTCTCAGCATTGAGAAAAGTGATCGATATGGTCTTGGATTTAAAGGGGAATCTTCAAAAGTTGACTATATTTTTGTGTCTGGTGGAAAAATGGAGGCTGCAACGACATCTGCTACAAAGCCAGCCACTACTGTTTATGCAGAGACTGCAACTGATATAAAGATGGCAACTGTTACAAGAACTGCTACAACGGCTGCAACAAGGAAAATCCCAGAAGTGCAAAGTGCACCTCAACGAATTTTTCGACATGTGTGTCATCATTGTGGAGTTGTTGGGCATATTAGGCCTAGTTATTGAGGGAGAATAATCGAATGGAGCAAGCTAATGGTGTGAGATTTCATGGTCCAACATGTTATCATTGTGGGGTTCAAGGACATGTTCAATGTAATTGTTCCAAGTTTGTTCAAGGAGATTTTTGGACTAGGAAAGTTAATCATTACGGAAATGGTGCAGTGGGAGTTTATCCTCAATTTGGGGAGAGACGGTTCTTGCATTAGTTTTTGACCATGATGTGACTCAAGTAGGGGGAGAATGGGTGTTGCTGGTGTTGATTGTGTTACTAGTGACGAAGCCTTTGAAGCTAGGGTTGCTTGAATTCACATACATAGTCAAAAAGTGGGAGAATGAAGATGCATTTGCTTGAAGTGTTGTTGTATCAGTCACGAAGTAGTACATGAAGTGATACATGACGTGGAGATGTGCGATTACTGAGATATGAACGAATCTAGATAATAAGATTTGAGCCAAGAGTTGGTTGATGAGCTGGATGAGGATATTGAAGAGGATATTGCAGTTTTGGGTTGTTTCCATATTTTAAAGAGAAGATATAGGAAAATAGAATATTTCCAAAAATATTTGGAGATGTCTTAAAATAAAGGAAATATGTTATGTATATTTGGAAAAACTTGAAGTGCAAGCTTAACCGAATATATATAGAGAGCGTGGCCTTACAGGATTGCACAGAGAGCGAGAGACAAAAAGAAAAGAAAGCTTTTGTTGTGAGATCGTGAGTTGAGTTGATCATTGAGAATCGAAGTCTAGGCTTGAGTGAGTTTAGCTCAGGGTTAAGTTATCATGAAGAATTTGTATTATAGAATAGAGCGATATTTCAAGAGGGTTGTGCTTGATCTACGCGTTTGCAATTTGGTTGTAATTGCCTTCTGATTCTAGTGTTCAAAATCTGGATGTGGTCCCGGGGAGTAGGAAACGAACCTCGTTAACAAATTATGTGTATCTTTATTTTCTGCATTTTATTCTTGTCTCACCTGCATTTACAGATGGGTTGTGATGAATATATAGCAGAGGGGTTTCCATTTTTATTCGAAGAAAAATGAATAGAAGAAGCTTAGTGGCAAAATAACAATATCGACAAGTGTTGGTGTATAAATTCTAGTCCAATAAAATAAGGGTTCATGGTCAAAAAAAGAAGTGAATAAAAAAAGAGAATTAGTCCATACTAAACGCCGGCGCCAAAGTCGTTCGAATTCGATCAACTAAGTGAGTTAAGGACAAAAAGAAAACCGGCGATTAAAGAGGTATTACAAAAATCAATGCATTCAATTGCCAATCAAATCAAATTAATAAAAGGTCAATCAAGTGGCCACAGCTCAGGCCACCTTGGCTCAAACTGTTGTAGATCTTCACGTGATTGTAACACAAGGATCCGGGTAAATCGATTTGAATACCACAATAACACTTCCCAAGATTTGCGTCTCAAGCGGAGTAGCTTCGAAAACAAGGATTTCTGGGGGCTGACTTCGGATGGCTTGACCTTATGAACAAATCCTTAGTTGATCAAACCCAAACAAACAAGCGGTAACATTATGTCGACTCCACTTGAAAGATTTAGTGTTAATAGTTATCCGGACCTCATTTCCACCACCACCGCTCCAAAAGTAAGAAGTCCTTTTAAATTTACTAATGCTCTAACTAGCTTACTTGGGTTTTGCCTCCAGTGGATTCGTACTGGGCAGGCACATAAGAGCTATTAACTCAACCCGATTTTCGAAAAACTGAAGTCTCTAAAGCAAAAAATCATATAATTGAGTAAGGAGCAGTTAGGCGACTTACCAAAACAGGCAAACAGGCTTATGATGAATTGTGTGAAAGCCAAGCGATAACAATGTTGAACCCGTCATAGGTTACAATGGAAAAGGAAACTCACGCTTATAAGAAGTGGCAGTTACTAGCATATCTTGAGGAAAGGTTTCTGAAGCGAAAATTGAAGTTGCATTGTTTAGATGTAGGGAATGGGAATAATCAATATTTTCATCAAGCTGTGAAGGCAAGAGAAGTTAGAAACTCAATCCGAGAAATACAAAGATCTGATGGGAGACAATAGTGGACACTCAAGAAACAATTAAAAATGAAGTTGAAAACTTTTTTAATAACTTCTTATCGTACAAATCGGGGAATTACAATGAGGTTGTTCAAGAGGAGATGAATGATATGTTGGGGTTCCAATGTGATAAAGCTGATGGAGATATGTTGAGCAAGATGGTTACGTAGGAGGAAGTGAACGGTGTATTATTTTCTATGGCGAATAATAAATCTTCAGGACTGAATGGTTACACTTGTGAGTTTTTCAAAGTGGCATGGCCAATTATGGGAAAAGATTTTGTGGTAGCTATTCTCTCCTTTTTCGATAAAGGATCTTTGTTGAAGGGAATCAACTCAACCATTTTAGCTATCGTACCAAAGAAAGCGGAGGCAAAGGAGATGAAGGACTACATGCCTATCTCTTGCTGTAATGTGTTATATAAAATGATCTCAAAGCTTCTAGCTAACAAATTAAAATTTTTTTGCCGAAATTCATTTCTCCTAATCGATCTGCTTTTGTAAAAGACTATTTGTTGATGGAGAATGTTCTACTTGCATCTGAATTGGTAAAGAACTATCACAAGGACATTGTATCTGCTCGGTGGGTGGTTAAGATAGATATCGATAAAGCCTTCGATTCTGTTCAATGGCCTTTTCTTCTCTCTACATTAAAGGCGTTGAATATCCCATATAGATTCATTCATTGGATCAAACTTTGCATTACGACATCATCATTCTCGGTTCAAGTAAATGGTGAGTTCCAAAAGTTAACGAGGAGCATGGCATTCAAAGACACTTCACCGTCATGAAAACACCACATCAAAACGTGGTCAATGAACGGATGAACCGTACAATTGCAGAGAAAGCAAGGTGTTTGAGGTTGAATGCAGGGCTTTCAAAGCAGTTATGGGCAAAGGCAGTAAACATGTCAATTTATCTCATCAATAGATTGCCAAAGAGTTCTTTAGAAGGAAATGTGGCTGAAGAAGTATGGACTAGGATAGATATTAATCTATCTAACTTGAAGATATTTGGATGTCTGACTTACATGCTAGTTTCAAGTGACGAAAGATCAAAGCTGGATTCAAAGTCTAAGAAGTGCATATTTCTAAGCTTTGAAAGGGCGTGAAAGGCTTCAAGTTATATGATCGTGAGGCTAAGAAAAGGGTGTTCAGTCGAAATGTGGTCTTTGATGAGCAGTATATGGTGCAACATGCGAGGTCAGAACGAGTGCATGTGATCATTGAGAGTAACACATATTCTGGTATAACACATGAGGAGTCTGGTGAGATTACACCAGCATCAGAAAGTGATGAGCAGCCTATATAGGTGGAGCAGAAGGGTCAACAAAAACGGGCAGATGAGAGTTTGGCACTTAACAGACAGAAACGCATCACAAAGCCACCTGAAATATTCGGATTTGAAGACATCGCTAGTTATGCCCTTACATTGGTACAAATTATCCAACTAGCTTTCGAGAGGCTATAGTTAGTCCCGAAAAAGATGAATGGGTTGGTTCCATGACAAAGGAAAATGAGAATCTTGAGAAGAATCAAACGTGGGATCAAACGCCTTAACTAAAAGGTAAGAAGGCAATAGGATGCAAGTGGGTTTTCAAGATGAAACAAGGGATGTCTGAGAAGGAACCAGCCAAGTTCAAGACACAATTAGTGCGAAAGGTTACTCACATAAGAAAGAGGTTGATTATGACAAGATTTTCTCCCATGCGGTTAGGCACACTTCCATTAGAGCTATGCTGGAATTGATAGCAAGCTGGGATTTTCATCTTGAATAGATGGATGTGAAGACAACATTTCTCGCAACAATGAGCATATCATCAACGTAAAACAGTAGGAATATGGGAGAATGACCATCCAGATACATAGACGCAACAATCATACTCACAACTCTTGTAGCCAATCTTCACCATGAACATCCAAATACCTTACATAAACGTTTGATGTTGATGAGCTGAAAGAGTTATTGAAGAAAGAGTTCGAAATGAAGGATCTTGGAGCTGCACAAAATATTATTGGGATGGAAATTCGCAGGGAAAGAAGCTCCAAGAGATTATGGCTTTTTGAGAAGAGTTATATTCAAAAGATTGTAGAAAGGTTTGACATGTGCAAAACCAGTTTCTACACCTTTGGCGATGCACATCTCACTTTCAACAATGCAATGTCCTAAGTCTGATGAAGAGATAAGAGGTATGTCACAAGTTCCTTATGCAAATGCAGTTGGAGGTTTGATGTATGCTATGGTGTGCACTAGACCAAATTTAGCACATGCGGTTAGTCAAGTCAGCAAGTACATGTCTCTAATCCTGTGACAGATCATTGGAACGCAGTTAAATGGATTCTCAAGTATTATAAGGATACATCTGATCGTGGGCTTATGTTTGGAGGTCAAGTGTGTGGTTTAGTTGTGGGATATGTTGATTTAGATTATGCGTTGTTTCTGGCTAAGAATCATGTATATCATGCAAGGACGAAACACATTCATGTAAGGTTTCATAAGATCAGAAAATTATCTGCTTCTGGGGAAGTCTTGCTGGATAAGGTGCACACGTCGGAAAATGCAGTTGATATGTTGACCAAACCCGTTACTGTGGAGAAGTTCAAGCACTGTTTGGATTTGCTCCATGTCTTCCAATGCTAAAGGAAGAAGCTGAAGCCCTCAGTAAACGATCAAGAGTCTAAAGGTGATTTCTAATGATATTTTTCGTCAAGATAGAGATTGTTGTTTATGACTTAAAATATGATTGGTTTAAGAGGGGTACGGTTTTCTATTGGGATTAGGAAAATAAAAAAATTTCTTTACTAAACGGGATTAAAAATCTGGTTTTGGGGCTTATAAATACAAGATATAAAAGTTTTATTCATTCACACGATTAATAAAAAAACTCTAAATAGATGTTTGCCTCAATTTGCGATTTTTCTCTTAGTTTTTCGATTTTTTTCTTATTTAATTCAATCTAATTCATAACAGATAGCATCAATTGTTTTCTTACATGAAATAAAATAAACCATTTTAGAAAAATGAAACACAGTTACAAGATTTAATCATATCCACAAATGAATGTGTGGCAATTCCATTACAAAATTCATATTAGTATATGTTCAAGATTGCGTTGGAACTCGGAGTAGTTGGTAAACAATTTTTTTTTTTTAATTTAGTTCTCAACGAAATGACTTGCCAAGAAGTCAAACATTTTTGTTAATTTAATCTCAATCTCTGTATACTAATTTTTTTTTTTGTTTTTTAACATAACTCTGTATACTTTCTTTTAACCACAATTTCTGGATACTAATTTACACGTAACAGCCGATTAGCCATACCCTAAAGCTTCTCCTAAGTTATTTAAAAATGAAAAAAAAAACAAATTGAATTAAAATACCAAAAAATTCTTATCAATTTCCAAATCGTTATTAGTATTCAACCCCTTAACCCATTCTCCACTTTTGCCACCTTTAGTTTTCATATTAGCATTATTATTATTGTTATCGCTCTGTTTCTCACGTTCTTCTCGTGCAGCAAAAATTTCTTGAACAATATCTTCCACATCCATTTTCGTATTTCCATCTTTACCCTTCTCACCACCTTCGTCCGGCGCCGGAATATACGGCGGTCTAGAAACCAACATCACTTTATCCCAATCCATCCCTCTGAAGAAATCGTGACCCTTGATTTCATCTACGTTAGTCATCCTACGGCTAGGATCTTTCTCCAGCAATCTTCTAATCAGATCCCGCAACGACGTCGTTTCGCCGACCAGATTCGGCGGTTTAGTTAAAATCCTGAAAAACGTCTCTTTCCGGTTCGATCCTCTAAACGGCGTCGTTCCGTACAACATCTCGTATAGAACAACCCCTAACGACCACCAATCGACGGCGAAATCGTGACCTCCTCCGGTGATAACTTCCGGCGCGACGTATTCCTCTGTTCCGACGAAAGAATTCGACTTTTCTCCTCCAGAAGAATCCGACACGGCCAATGTCGATGATGAGCAAACCGAAGCCGATTCTTCTTCTTCCGGCGAGATCCCCGAGTTGCAGAAACTTGCGAATCGGAAGAGACGTTTCTTTCTCCTCGCCGGCGAAGAATTTGCCGTAGATGGTGACGGCGACAGTTGCGGCGTTCTCGGAGCGAGATTCGTTGAGAGATCGAAATCCACGAGCATTAAATGTCCGTTTTCTTGGATCATCACATTGTCCGGCTTCAAATCTCTGTATACGATTCCTTGATTATGCAAATATTCAAACGCGAGCACAAGTTCTGCCGCGTAAAACCTGAAGATCAAAACAACAATGGAAAAAAATTCAATAATGGAATCTGAGAGAAATTACAAATTTCTATGTTTTTGAATACGTATTTTGCGTTATCTCTATATTCTGCATTATCTCAGATAATGGAATCTGAGATAAATTACAAATTTCACCGGAGATTTGATAAAAAATTACCTGATAATCTCGTCGGAAAACATACTCTCCGATTGCATATTCCTCAAGGAATTGAGATTCCGACCGGGACAATAATCGATCGCGTAACCGATTACTTTATCTGTTGACAAAACACCGTGAAGAGAAGGAAAGAGAGGATGATCGAATCTGCTCAATACTTCTTGCTCGAAACTAACGCGCTTATACTCATCGTTCTTCGTCTTCTTCTTCTTCTCGATCGCTTCTCTAAGTATAACCTTCAAAGCAAGCAATTTATCATCGTCGTTGTCTCTCACCAAGAACACAACTCCTTTAGCACCACGACCCAACAATGACAAAACCTCAAGTCGATTAAAGTCCAGACTCGGGCTCTGCATCGAAGAAACGTGGACGTTAAATTAGGATGGCTTTCGTTTTCTTCTTCTCTCTCTCTCTCTCTCTTGGTTCTTTGTAGTTGGTGACAAGACAACTTCTTATATTATAAGAGAAAGTTACGCACTTTTAAAGGTCTGGTCTATATACTCGTTTTTGATTTCTTGCCTTGCCGGGGAAGATTTCAAATTGGTAAAATAAAAAAAAGTCAAAAAAGAGAAACTAAAATGGCCTGAGATTCGTTGCCATGCGTTTGACTTACATTTTAAGCTTCTGAGATCTGAAACTATTAACTAATAAATAAATAAAAAATGCTTTGCTGGGTTAATGGTTAAGACCAAATGTTCCTCGTCGTGTTTGAAATTGAGACAAACACGTGCTGTTTTTCGAGGATGTGACGTCATGAGTGACGTATTTCCTGGAGGCGAAAAAGCATCTAGAATGCGTAGAAGCTTTTTACTGGTCAAAGAACGGACCCACATATCTGAGCCTAATGGGCTTTAACATATATGGTATTTGAAGCCCAGATTAGAATGTAGATTTACTAGTATACTAGCTAAATACCCGTGTATAACACGTGACTTTTTCTAATATTATTTTTCTAATCTTATTAGTTTCTTCGAAAAATATTTTGATCATCTTGGGATCTTGGTAAGAAACTCAGGTGATTTAATTATTTGAATATTAAGTTGCTTTTCCGTCGGGTAGTTCTTGCTTCCTTTCCCATTTTTGTGGAATTATCTATTTTGTGCCGATCTTACTCTCTCTTCTCTTTCCCATTTGTCTAGGCTCCGCTCCGGTGACTCGGCCTCCGTTTCCATCGCTTCTAGAAGCGTTGTTTCAGCTCCCAAACCATCTTTGGGATCCCCAATTTTTGTTGCATCCCGAAGTTATCGGGAGAAGTTCTCTAAGGTCGACCGCTTGTCTTCCATTCATTCATCATGGTAAGCTAACACTCGCCTATGGTCCTTCTAGTTCTTTGCTCCTTAAATCACTTCCCGCCGGATTTGCAGAGTCCTCAGGGCTGCTGTCTACCGTCTGAGACTATTTCAATTCCCTTTCGGTGGATCCCATCGGTACTTGTCCTCTTCTCTAGCGAGCTCACTCGGAGGCCCTACCCCTTCTATCACTCAAACGGCTGGTTCTTCTCTACCGCTTACGCCGACCGGTCTTCCTCAGGTGAGGCATCTCTCCCGCTCCTACTTTCTCATTTCGCCTTCGGCCTTCCACCAAGCTTGAATATCTCGGTCCCCGATGCTTCTTCTTTCACATGCTGTAGGTCCCGTTTTGGGCAACCGGATGGGATCTCTGCCCTTGAGGATCTGGTAGCCTCAACCGCTTGAGAAACTCGAGTACACGCCTTCTTGGACAACTGCATTTCCCAACTGGAGGTGTCTAATGAAGCCCGCTATCGCGAGTTGGCTCGCCTGAGATCCGTCGTGGCTCATGCCGAATGGAACACCAAGGTATCCTAGGTTGTCGCTGAGGCCCGTGATAGTGCTCTTCAAGTGACCAGAACCGAAGGGGACATCTCCGATGACACTCTGGGGGCCGGTCATCACCAGTCTCTTTCCTCCGACTGAATCCCCCTTTTGGTTTTCTTCTTTTTCTTGTTTCTCTCTCCCCAGTAGTCTCCGCTTTCCGTTTCGTGGAGACCTTTGCTATGTGTTTTTGGCTTGTAACTTTTCCTTTTAATAGTAGGGACCTTCTCTTGTACGAACTCCTTTAGTCTAATGGGTTTCTTGTTATTGCTTTTGCTGCTTTGTCCCGTCTATTTGTTTATTTTGTAGAGCAAGTGCGTTTCGTCTTTCCTCTTTTGTTTTGCTGCCGCTTCATCGTCTTTCGTCGGGATCTGGGTCGGTGTTGACTTGTCTTTTCCAGATTGGCGAGAGTTCTCCTTATCCTTTGTCTCACCGATCTCTTCTCTCTTGTTACACCCGACAAGTGGACCGACATACCTTCGCTCTCCGGTTCCTTTGCCCCCAGATCTAGCCTTCCTCAGATCCGCCTTTTGCTTTATTGCCGTCTCGCCGTCTTCCATCGAAGTTAAGGCCGGTGTCGACTAGTTTTTTTTGGTAGTGATAGTAGTACACCCTTACTTTCTCCTATTGTATTCGGCGAATGATTCGGCATAGCCTCTCTCTGACGCCCAAGTCAGAAAGAGAATATGCCCCCTCTTTCTAGCGCCAAATTGTTTAGGGGATTTTTCTTCCTCTCGGGGGCAAGTCTCCTACAAAACGAGAAGTGACGTCAAGGCCCGGAAAACACGATGGTGGTGTGTTTTCCGAAGGCTCTCCGACGCCCAAGTCATAAAAATGATAAAGAAAGATCACACAATGGTTCGTCAGAAAACAGAAAGAGTGTTAGGAAAATGGGTAAGGAACGGTGTCGATTGGGTCCAAAGGAAGGGATGAATCCACAACGGGTTTTGAGTGGTGGGCTTTCTGTGGTAAAAGAGAAGAAAACAAGAGTTTAGGTGAAAGAGCTTCATGGTCTAGGAGCAACCGTGAAAATGACTAGAGAATGGTCGGAAAAAGACTCAGAGTCCCGGAAAGAAATGAAAGCTAAGTGTTTAGAAGGGTCTAACACAAAATATCTCAGTAAGCTATATGAAAAATAAGAAAATAGTGAACCCCTTTCCAGTTGGGGAAATGAAAGTATTTATAGAGTTTTACCTGACCTAGGTTAGCATACCGGGTCGGATCCTTAGTCGTCATGTTGTTCGGTCGGGTTCCGGATTCGTTGAATGGGTTTTGTACTTAGCGCTCGTATGACTTTTCACCTACTTTCTTTGGCTGCTTCTGTCTGCTGCTTCGACAGAGCCTTCATGCATCTCTATCTCTCCCAATGTACGGCTCAGAAGCAGTGGATCAGACGCGGTATGGTCGCCTCCCATACTGTTGTTCTTTCCTAGGCTCCGTGAGTTGTCACTTTCACCTATCATATGTGAACAGAAGGCATTAATTGCATGATCCGTAGGTTGCGAGAAGCATGATATTTGAATATATTCCTATTGTCTAGTGGAGGAAAAACTATGTTTATTCTCGCCTAAGTAATTCACATACCTGGCCTGAATCCCTTGATACCAGGGATCGGGCTGTTGGGGTTGTCCAGTGTCTCGCTCCTAGTAACCTGTGTGGATCATTCTTCCCAGATCTTGCGAAATCCAGATTACTAGCACATCTACGAGGTTGGAAGGATGACCTCTTCTCCTCATGGCCACTCAGTCCCTAACCTCCTCGTACATGACAGCGTGGCCTGCACTGTCAGATACGGGGAGCCCAGGGGCAGGTGGCCCATGCCGGATCTCTTAGTTCCGTAGGTTCCAAGGCCCGGTACAAAAGCCTAAGTTACTTTGGATGTAAGACCCAAGCAAGGCCTAAGCAAGACCCAGTTTGACCCAAGAGAGCCGTTACCTGCAAAAAAAGTCATGGACGACACATGGCAACACCCAATCCATCAACGTATGAAGGTTCATATTTATTTCAAACACTTACCACCGAAAATAATTAATACTCCCTTTATCCCTTAATATAAGATGTTTAAGAAATTATTTTAAGATGTTTTACAAATTTCTATGTTATTTGATGTTTTTAACTCTTTAAATTTTACAATCTTTTTTATGATTGGCTAAATTATGCTTTTAACTAATAATTAAATGATATTTTGTTTTAAAAATTAATTTCTTAATCACCGTACTTTTATCTAAAAACATGTTATATTTTGGGAGAGAGAGAGTATCAAATTTCGACAAATGAGCTTGTTCATCTCTTTGGACGATAAGTTTCACACAATCCGTTGAGAATTGGGTCAAACCTGAATAAATGCTCTCTTACTGATTCCCTTGTTCGTTTGGTAATTATACTATAATTATAAAGTAATTAAGCCACTTTGACTTATGGGAGTGGAAATTATGGAAATTATGGGAGTATTCAAAGTAATTAAGCCACTTTGACTACAAATTACAATGTAATAAATGAATTTTATATATGGGGGCAGCTGTCCCCATATATATATATGAATAATATCTACAGAGCCATTCCCAATTACTATAAAATTCAACTCCAATAGCAATCTTATTACTTTAAACATACACAAAAAGCAAAATTATATCAATGAGAAATCCACCGAAATTTCCTATTGCTTTTCTGATCATCTTTCTTTTTTCATTTGGTTCGAGTCATGGTTCACTTCCACCGTTTTGGCCCTATACCATCGTCAAGATGACAAATGATCTTGGTTCACTTCTTACCGTTCATTGCAAATCCAAAGATAACGATTTGGGGATTCACAAGTTGCCTTCCAAAACAGATTACCAGTTTCAATTTAAAACAAATATCTGGAAATCAACATTGTTCTTCTGCAGCTTTGAATGGAACAATCAGGTCAAATGGTTTAATATATTTGATGCTTTGAGAGATCAAGATCTATGCTATAATTGTAATTGGACTATAAAAGCTGATGGTCCATGCAGGCTTAATAAGAAGATTGCATGTTTCCCATGGAATTAGTTTGATATGATCGTGATGATGATATACAAATGATCGAATGGAATATATAATAAAGTCTTTTTTTATGATAATGATTTACTCTCTTTGTATCCTATATTTTAGTTTCTTCCATTAATTATCAGAAAGGTCTGTTTTGTTCATGTCTTTGGACGACAAGCTTCACACAATCCGTTAAGAATCGGATCTGACTTTACTAAATGCTCATTTACTGATTCGCTTGTTCATTAGGTAATTGGTATTATTATTACTATATTCTTAGGAAAAACATAGGATAAGAACAAATAACGTGTCTACAAAGCTTTTATATATATAAATGAATATTCTATAGAAAGAAAATGTCGAGCCATTTCCCAGTTATTATAAATTCAACTCCAATAGCAATCTTATTACTTTATAAATACATAGAAAAAAAACTATATCAATGAGAAATCAGCCAAAATTTTCTCTCTTGCTTTTTTGTTCGGGTCATGGTAGAGCTAAATGGAAAAGATCGTTCTAGCCCGATACTGTCGTCACTCGTCACGATGACAAACTCTATTCGCGATCAAGGAACGGTCCACTTCTTACCACTTTAAATTTTAAACAAACCTGTGGAAATCAACATTGTTTTTTTTGCAGCTTTGGATGGAACAATCAGGTCAAATGGTTTGATATATTTGATGTTTTGAGAGATCAAGATATGTGTTATCTTTGTATTTGGACTATAACAGCTGTTGGTGAATTTAGGCATGGTAACTATAACAGCTGTTGGTGCATTTAGGCATGGTAAACAACATGCATGTTTCCCATGGAAATAATTTCATACGATCGTGATGATGATATATAGATAATGTGGAAACTATATTTTGGTTTTTTTTTCCATTAACTATTAGAAAGGTCTGTTATTATGGATTTTTTGTTTGAAAATAAAAGAGTTAATGTTTAGATGCATAAACAACCACTTTTAAGTTAAAATAATTGGAAACCCGACTAGTCGATTTCAACCCGACTTTCTCTCTCCACAAGGCAAAAATTGGCCCGATTTTCCTTTTTCAAACCCTAGTCGGCGGTGGCCACCATTGACGGTTCTCTCCCTCCATGGCCAGCAAAAGGGCAAATCGGGGCCCTTGATAATGCCACCAAAGCTTCCCCCAGCCGTCCCCACCTCAAAATCCAAACCGGCGTCGTCTCCGAAACCTGTTGAAAAGTCGCCTCCGTCAAATCCGCCTCCGGTGAAGAATCCGGCCAAATCCCCAACGAAAGTCGCGATTCCCCCTTCTTTGTCAGAGGCTGTGTTGCCGGTGAAGCCTGTCTCCTCCCAATCGCCGCCCCTCACATGGGTTCAAAGATTCAAAACTGGATCTAGCACTCTCAAGAAATGTGGAACTCCATTTAAGCTCGAAAATGGAGAACTCTGTGTCACAATCCCTAACAAGGTGATTGAAGAAAGCAAAATCTTGTGGAAGGATTTTGTGATAGGTCAGTTTTATCGAAAAGCTCCATCTTTCGGTAAAATTCAAGATGTGGTGAACCTGATGTGGAGTAAATGGCACATAGATATCTCGGTAACAAAACTTGACTCGGCAAACTCTTTTCTTTTCAAGATCCCAAATAATGCAACAAGGGAACGTGTTCGCAAGGAAGGCATATGGAATATTGATGGCAGCACGATGTTCGTCGCTCCATGGACTCCGGGAGTTAAGCCTGCAATCCCAGCTCTCAAAACAGCTACGGTGTGGATCACTAAGAAAACACGCGCATTTCTGACGGCATTTTCGACGGAATACCGAGGGAATAGCGAGGAAATTCCAGCGAATATAAGTTCCTCAGAAATTGGTCGGAAAATTCCGACTGGTCGCGAGTCGTCAGAAATCTGTTGGAACATTCACCGGTATTCCCTCAGAAATCAGTCGGATTTATATTCGACCAGTTTTCCCTCAGAAATCGGTGAAGAATTTCCGATTGATTTCCGAGGGATAAATAGCCGTCGGAAATTTTCGAGAGATTTCTGACGGATATATATTTGTTAATGTACTCGTTGTAATAGCCGTTATATAGCTGTTTGAAATTTAAAAGTTTGTCGAAAATTCCTCGGAAAATCGCTGAATATTTCTCCCCCTCATTCACAACATTCACAACAAACACAAAGTAAAAAAATTTATACAATGTCTTATTTTCGATCGTGGATGGGCAAACCTCTGCGTGATCCCGCGACAGGGGAATTTACGGATGAGTTCGCACAAGGTGTGGAGTTCATGAACTTTGCGTCAAACAATAGCATGACATCGGAATACGGTAATATGTATTGTCCTTGTACTAAATGTCGGAATCATATATTAGTCTCGGTTAGGGAAGTAAGAAAGCACTTATATATGACTGAATTTATGCATGGTTACAAGATTTGGTATACCCACGGAGAAACTGATTCAATGGTGCAATATTATGGTAATTATGGTAGCACATCGGATAGGTTTGGTAGTACTTCGGGTACTAGGTTAGAGGAAACAACACCGGAAGTAGATGTAAATGCAGGTTACACTCAGATGGTGAATGATACGTTTCGTGAAAACATAGCATCGTATCATGTTGAGGATGGTAACAGGATAGAAGAACCAAATTTAGAAGCGCATAAGTTTTTTGATATGCTAGATGCGTCTAAGCAGCCATTATACAAAGGATGTAGAGATGGAATATCACCTCTATCAACTGCAAGCATGTTGATGACTATAAATACGGATTTCAACTTAGCTGAAGATTGTGTTGATGCGATAGCTGATTTTGTTAGAGATATCTTACCTGAAGATAATATTTCACCGGCTTCATACTACGAGATTCAGAAGCTTGTAGCTGGTTTTGGATTACCGTATCAGATGATAGATGTGTGCATCGACAACTGTATGATCTACTGGAGAAAGGATGAAAACCGGTTGAAGTGTCGCTTTTGTCACAAACCTCGGTATCAGGATACAGGTGGCAGAGTACATGTTCCACATAAACGGATGTGGTATTTGCCCCTAGCTGATAGGTTGAAGAGGTTATATCAATCCGAGCGCACGACATGGTCTATGAGATGGCATGCAGAACATAACTCAGATGGAGAGATTGCGCATCCCTCAGATGCAGAAGCATGGAAACATTTGCAAGAGGTTTATCCTAGTTTTGCGTGTGAGCCAAAGAGCGTATACCTCGGGTTATCTACGGATGGATTCAACCATTTTGGAAAGTATGGGAGGCAATATTCGTTGTGGTCAGTAATCGTCACACCTTACAATTTGCCGCCAAATTTGTGCATGAAACGAGAGTTTTTGTTCCTCACGATCCTCGTCCCCGGTCCAGAGCATCCTAAGAGATCCCTCGATATTTTCTTGCAGCCATTAATTTATGAGTTGAGAATGTTGTGGAAAAATGGTGTTGAAACGTTCGATGTTTCCCTGCAACAGAATTTTATGATGTGTGCGGTACTTATGTGGACCATAAGTGATTTCCCAGCATACGGTATGCTATCTGGATAGTCGACGCATGGAAGGTTTGCGTGTCCGTATTGTCAAGATAACACTGATGCGTTCCAATTAAAGAACGGATGTAATACTTCTTGTTTCGATTGTCATCGACAATTTCTACCGCATGATCATCCATATCGTCGGAGCACAACATTATTTAGAAAGAACAAAAAAGTTTTTGATGGTCCACCTCCTAAGTTGGATGAAAATTATATTATGACTCAGTTGAGAGATTTTGGTGCTGACAAGACAGTTTCATGCGGGGGTAATGGACATTATCTCATTGACGGTTGTGGCGAGTACCACAATTGGCACAAGAAGAGTATTTTCTGGGATTTGCCATATTGGAAAGACCATTTGCTGCGCCATAATCTAGATGTGATGCACATTAAAAAGAACTTTTTTGACAACATCATGAACACTATTCTAAATGTGCAAGAAAAGACGAAAGATAATTTGAAGGCCAGATTGGACTTGCCAGATATTTGTTCCCGAAAGGAGTTGCATGTAATGGCGAACGGGAAATCACTGTTCCTGCTTTCCGGTTGGATGCGACTTCAAAGGAGGAGTTCTTCGATTGGATTACGCACGGTGTCAAATTTCCCAGACGGATACGCATCTAACCTTTATAATTGCGTTGTCATGCAGCGCCTCCTTCCATTTGCATTTGAAGGTCTTCTTCCTATGAGGGTCCATGCAGCTATTGCAGGTACATACATTTACAATATTATTTATGTTACCATATTTTTATTTGTGATCATTATACGTAAGTTTTTAAAAATTCTATGTATACTATATATGCAGGGATCGGTGCTTTCTTCCGGGATCTATGCACGAGATCACTCACATCAGCCGGAATCCAAAATCTGGGGGAAAACATACCGGTTCTCCTTTGCAACCTCGAGAAAATATTTCCTCCTGCCTTTTTTGATGTTATGGAACATCTTCCTATTCATCTCCCTCGAGAAGCAGCACTTGGTGGGCCGGTTGAATACCGATGGATGTACCCTTTTGAGCGGTATATGTTCCACCTAAAGAAGAAGGTGAAAAATCTTGCTAGGGTAGAGGGTTCTATTGTCGCACAGAGCATTAATGAAGAAGCTTCCAACTTTGTCGGCTACTACTTTCCAGCTCAAGTCCAAACAAAAAGTAGACGCCCCGCACGACATGATGATGGAGAGAACAGAGTTAGTTATCCTGTTTATGTCCCCGATATATTTACTCAGATTGGACAACTAAGTGGAAAAAGCAAGGATCGGCGACTATTAGAGGAGGAGCAAAGATACTTGCATATGTATATTCTGACAAACTGCAACGACGTTTTGGAATATGAAAGGTACCTATTTTTTTTTTTAATTAGTTAACAAATTAAGTTTACTAATGCATGCTATTTTCTAATGCATTTGTTCATGCACAATATGGTCATGGCCCAAATACGCGATTGGTATCCAGATTACACAGAGGATGAGCTTGCTGCCGTCAAGCATAATGACTTTGGTGATTGGTTGAAATATTATGTAAGTGTTAAATGATACTTTATTATATAATTAAATTGTATAACTTCCTTTTATAAACATTGTGTCGATTATTGTCCACATGAAATTTTTACAGGTTGGTCAGATGACTGCTAGCGGGGTTGAGTTTCCGACGTGGTTAGTTGAGATGGTGAAAGGCCCGACTTTATTGCACAGTCTTATCCGATGTATTGCACCCGAGGGTATGCTTTTAAGGCTCGTCGGGAAGGAAGCTCAAAGACAACTTGTAATTATGGTATATCGTCTCAATCTGGGGAAGTTGTCTACTACGGTGTCCTCCGCGAAATATCCGGGAATGATCGACTTGAGGTGCATTGCGTTCTTCTGTGATTGGTATAATCCAGTGGAAGGTCTACGTCAGGACGCATTTGGTGTTACATCTGTCCACTCTCGAAGGCGACTTCAAAAATACGATCCTTTCATTCTTGCTTCACAAGCGGATTAAGTTTCCTACATTCGATACCCCCGGGTTAGGAACAAGCAAGACCCTTGGATTACTGTTACGTCGATACACTCAAGGGGAAGAGTTTATGGTGTTTCCGAGCACGACCCTTTGCAGGAAAACGCAATTGGTAACTTAGGTTCGATCGAGCATTCTCTTGAAGTTGACCTTGTGGTTGATTTCACCATGTACGGGGATTACAAGGTATTTGAGGATTCTGAGGAAGAGATCAGCGAATTTGACGAGGATTCCGATTCAGCTACGTCAGATTATTCATCGGACTCGGAGTAATTAATTATGTAATAAATTTTATTTCTCTATGTATTTTTTTTTATTTCGGAGTAATTTCACAAGTTATGTTGTTTCCAGTTTTTTTTATTTCATTGAGTCTAAGCTGATAGGACCATTATATAAGATCCCCTTGCAGCCATGTAATGTTTTTCACATTTTGATGAAATAAAAACGTAATTTTCACCTAGTAATTTTCAGTTTTAGCTGAGACAATTTAGAATCCCCGGCTAAAACCTGAAATTGTCTCAGCTAAAACTGAAACTGTTTAAACCCGTCGGAAATCCCTCGGAAATTTATGAGGGATTTCCGACAGATTAGACAGTTTCAGTTTTAGCCGAGACAATTTAGTTACCCCGGCTAAAACCTGAAATTGTCTCGGCTAAAACTGAAATTGTCTAATCGTCGGAAATCCCTCGGACATTTCCGAGGGATTTCCGACGATTAGACAGTTTCAGTTTTAGCCGAGACAATTTAGAATCCTCGGCTAAAACCTGAAATTGTCTTGGCTAAAACTGAAATTGTCTAAATCCGTCATAAATCCCTTGGAAATTTCTGAGGGATTTCTGACGGATTAGACAGTTTCAGTTTTAGCCGAGACATTTTAGAATCCTCGGCTAAAACCTGAAATTGTCTTGGCTAAAACTGAAACTGTATAAACTCATCGGAAATCCCTCGGAAATTTCCGAGGGATTTCCGACGGATTAGACAGTTTCAGTTTTAGCCGAGACAATTTAGAATCCCCGGCTAAAACCTGAAATTGTCTCGACTAAAACTAAAACTGTCTAAATTATTGGAAATCCCTCCGAAATTTCCGAGGAATTTTCGACGGTTTAGGGTAATAAATCTCGAATTTGCCGGATTTTTAACATGTTTGGTCTTGATAAATGTAGAAGTAACAAATTTACACTACTTTCTGTGAAATGTTTTTAAGAATCAAGCATTTTAAACTTTTTAATTGAAACCCTAATCAAACAAATAAATGTTCTTAGATGTTCTATGAACACTTATGAAAGCTTGAACTCGTTCATCGATCGATTGTTACGAAATAAAAAATAACTTGTTTTGTTTGGTTTTCAAAGGATTTTCTTATTAGTATGTAACACTAATGGTTATTAAAGTCTAAATTTTATGAAATTAACAAAATATAAACCCTAAACCCGTCGGAAATCCCTCGGAAATGTTCGAGGGATTTCCGACGGACTTTGACATTTAATTGTTTTACATCTAAAAAAATGCCAAGTGTAAACCAATAAAATATCAAGGTCCGTCGGAAATCCCTCGGAAATTGCTGAGGGATTTCCGATGGATTTAGATATTTTATTGTTCAAACCGTACGTGTTGACTGGCCAATGAGAAAGCATGCAATTTCAAGGCCCGTTGGAAATTCCTCGGAAATTTTCGAGTGATTTCCGACGGATCCTGAAATTTACCCGTGAATTAATACAGCCAAACAAAAAATGATCGAAAATTGAAGCGGTAAATTAATTCGATTTCCGACGGATTCCCGAGCGAAATCGTCCGTCAGAAATCTTTAATCATATCTCTGCTCTTCGTCTTCTTCTCTTTCATTTTCTTCTCTCTTCTTGTCTTTTCTTCTTCCTCTCCTCTCTTCTCCTCTCCTTCAGTCGTGAAACCTTCTTCTCTCTTCCTCTCCTTCTTATCTCCTCTTCGCACGCCTCCACGCCCTCCACGCCGCCGCCTCCACCCGCCGCCATGGAGCAAGGGTTAGATTTGTTTTTTTTTTTGGTTTGATATGTTGTTAGTTTTGGAATTAGGTTATACTGTGAAATTAGGTTGTTAGATTGTAACTTTTTTGTGGTTTTATGGATTAGATTGGAATAATTTTGTGTTGAATGTTTGATGAATTAGGTTGAATATATTTTTTAGATTTTATTTTTAATTGAATATATTGAATATTAGATTTTAGATAGATTGAATATATTTTTTAAAAATGTTTTTATTAATATATTTTGTAAAACGTTTTTAATAAATGTATTTAAAAAAATGTTTTTTATAAATATATTTTTTATATTTTAAAAATATTGTACAAACTTTTTTTTATATATATATTATAAAATATATTGTAAAAATGTTTTTTATATTGTAAAAACGTTTTTTATATATATATTATATACAAAAACGTTTTTTATAAATATATTTTTTATAAAACGTTTTTAATAAATGTATTTTTTAAAAACGTTTTTATTATTCTATTTTAAAAAACGTTTTTTATATATTTATTTAATAAATATATTTTAAAAAAACGTTTTTTATTATTCTATTTTGAAAAACGTTTTTTATATATTTATTTAATAAATGTATTTATAAAAAACGTTTTTTTTTAATTGTATTTTTTTTTAAAATTATTGGTTTTTTAGAAATATATTTATGATTTTTTAGATGTTTTTTTTAATTAATTCAATTATTCTGTTTTTATTTTTGTAGGTCGTACGGTAATTTCCAAACCGCACGTGATGGCGGTTCTGTTCGATCGGGAAGATCGAGGCGGAGGAGTATTTCCGCTGCTCCGAGCTCGAGTACTCTTCCGCCTTCTGCGCCTCTTGCGCCTCCTGTTCCGGATAGTGAGAGTGCAGCTCCTCCTCCGATCATGACCGTTGAGGAGCTAGTCCAACAGCCGGGACGAGAATTACTCAAAGTTCTCGATCTGAAACTCTACATTCCGAATTCTACTTGGTAATATATATTGTGTTTTTCTTAATTAATAATATTTTTTGTTTAATTACCGATTCTTAATTTGTTTTTTTATAGGTTTGGAATATCCGGGAATGACATTAGCAAGTCGGTTTTAAAGATGTTGCACTCCATCCTTGACAAACCGCATCAGAAGTTTTCGGATATTCCGGCATAGGAAAAAAACATTTGGTTTCGAACGTTTGCGGTAAGTTCTGATTTATTTAATTTTTTAATATATTTTGAGATTTTTTAACATCTTTAATTATATTTCTTTTGTAGCAAGAATTTAATTGGAGGTGGACCATCATGAAAACGGTGGAGACGGCATTTTTCAAGGAGGCGTCCGCGCAATTCTCGCGCAACATGTACGAGTGGAAGCAAGTTTGGAGAAATGGTGGAGATAAGCCAAAAGGTTTGAACGCGGAGGTGTGGAAGGACTACATCCCGTACTGGGAAGAGCCCGAGACCGAAACTTTCTCTCAGACTAACTCCAAGAACCGGAAGAGTCCTGAGAAGGGAAGGGACCCGCAGTCCACAACAACGGGGCGAAGAGCTTCAAAAAAACCAAAATCGAAATGGTAAGTATTTTGGTGTTTTTAGTTATTTTCAAATATCGTTTTTAATATATTTTATTATTTACTAACGGTTTTAGTTATTTTCTAGACGGAGGAAGACAACGAAGTTCCGGATCACCTGAAAGTGATGGTGAGGACGCACACGAACAAGAAGACCAGCCAAATTCAAGATCCTGCAGTCAGGGAGATCGTCGAGAAGGTGACGAAGGCTTCCCAGGAGATCCTGACCCAGAGATCGCAGGACGGCGTCACCGATTCCAACCACCTCACTCCGATCGAGATCAACGACCTAGTGTTCGGGGTAAGTAATAATTATAGATTATCTTTTCAATTTAGATAATTATATTTTTAATAAGATCTAATGTTTTTGTATTGTGTTTGTAGGAGGTACCCGTTAAAAAAGGTTATCGGCCAGGGTTGGGTAATATTGCGACCCAATCCGCATCTTCTTCAATCGGTTTCCCGATGGATGAAGACATAATCCGGCAAAACCAAGAGCTCAAGGAGAAGGTCACGACTTTGGAGGACGAGCTCTCGACTCAGAAAACGAAGACCGGGAAATTGTCGAATTTCTTTAAATCGAAGTTCGATGATTTCCAGCCTGATTTATGTTGATTTAGTTTTTTTTTATTGTAATTTACAACAATTTCTAAAACGTTTAATAATATTTTATAATTTTATAAGATTTTTAAATTTTAATTAATTTTTCATTTTTCATTTTTTAAATTAGTTAATAAAATAAATAAAATAAAATAATTTTATTATTTATTAATTTTTCCTACAAATTCTAATTTCCCTCGGAATTCCCTCGGAAATTTCCGAGGGATTTCCGACGGATTTGAGGTTTATCACATCAGTTTTAGCCGAGGGAAACTTGAAATTTTCTCGCCTAAAATTGAAACGGTCTAAATGTGTCGGAAATTTCCGAGGGATTTCCAACGGATTTGGGGGATCGACCAAACAACAAGCTCGGTCGATCCCATCTTTTTGGATCGATCGATCCCTAATCTCTTCGAAAACCATCGGAGTTTCCCTAGACGGAGAGGTCCTCAGAAAACTGTCGGAATTTTCCCGGACGGACCGGTCCTCGAAAATCTTTTGGGATTATCCCCGACGGACGTGTCCTCAGAAATCCGTCGAGTAAAATTGCCCTCGGAAATCCGTCGAAAATTTCCAACGGATTTCGATTTCCGAGGAGATAGAACCGACGGCCAAAATTTGTCGGAAATCCGTCTTGAATGGCTGTTCCCGACGGGATACCGACATATTTGGCCATCCGGAATGAGCTATTTTCTTGTAGTGGATTGAGTTGCGTAAGGTCCCATTGGAGTTTTACAATCCCCCTGCTCTAAGCCATATTACTAGCTTGGTTGGGCACCCAATTTTCTTACATCCGCATACACTGTCTATGACAAATTTTGAGGTCGCTAAGGTCTTCACGGAAATTGATCTCCAAAAACCAGTTCCTGAATCAGTCAACGCTAAATTTGAATCGGGAGAAACATTTAAGGTTGAAGTTTTCTACCCTCATTTGCCTCCTGTTTGCAAATTGTGTAGTGAAGCTGGGCATACCGCTAAAAGATGCCCGAAAGCTCCTCCGCACTGTAAGAGCTGCAAAAACGCTTTTCATGAGGAGGAAATTTGCCCTCTCAAGAACAAGTTGAAACAAGTCAATGTGGAAACTTTGGTTTAGATCGACTTGGAAAAGTCTGCGTCTCAGCCTGGTTCAAGTCAAGGAAAGGATCAATCATCTTCTTTTAAGCATGTGAATTCGGACAAGTCTTCGTATTTTCCAATGGCTATGGAAATCGTCACTTGGCTGCTCACTCTTAATTTGTAATCATCATCGAGCCATGGGTGCTGTTTCAGTCCAAGCTTCTTGACCATATGCTCACTCGCCACATTGCTGCAACTTCTTTCATCGATCACGAGGCTGCATATCTTGCCTTGAACATGGCACCTTGTGTAGAACAGATCCTCTCCTCTGTGATTAGACATAGCGGTACCCAATTTGTAGAGTGGAGCTCTGATACAACTTAATATGAAACTCCCTAGAATCGGCACTCTAAAGTCTGGGTAACGGGATAGGGTAGGCCTTGCAAACAATCAGATTGCTTCAGGGGATGTGGACTGAAGAGAGATCACACAAAGGTTGCGGAAGTCCTTTGAGTGTAAGAGAGTAGAACGATGAAGATGCTGCCTAAGCAACGAAACGTTCATAAGAGATAGATTGGAGACGATAAAGATGTTGCAAAAGCAACGAATCGCTCATAAGAACAAAGAGAAATTTCGAAACTGAATTTTGAAAGAGAAAGTTTTATTTGATTAAAATGTTTGATGATCCAATCCATGATGAGTTACAAAGAAGCAACTCACTTGCTTAAATAGAAAAACAACAAGACTTTCATGAAAGAGAGAGAAAGAGCATTCACTCTTCTCAAAAATGAAAAAAAATTAAAACTGAGTTTGAACTTGAAAATAAGACCCTTGCACTTCTTAATGTCGAGATTTGCTTGTTGTTGGGCTTGGGTCATGATCAACAAATGGGCTAAGGTGATGTGAGCCATTTGTCTCATTAAAAACCTTGTTTTGGAAAACCCATTGGGACAAGACCAAAACAAGGGAAAAATAGTGCAAATGGGCCACATTCCCACTTGTCGATTTCCTTCTTGAAATTTCGGGATCAAATGTTGTTGTTGGGTTCATCCAATTCTTCACCTTCGAGCTTGTCTCATGCTTAGCTTCCTCGGCTACAAACTCAGGTTCGAGCTGCTTCTCCTTGATGCTTTCCTTGATCACATCATTCTGCCTTTTCGTCTCTAGACTGTCTTTCCTAGGAGCTCTCTCACGTGTCCTCTTGTGCTGAGACTCGTTCATCCTGTACCTGAAATAGATCGACAACAAACAACCAGTAACAAGTCCTCACAAACGTTTAAATCAACAAGGGTTTCGGATATTAGAAGATTTAAACATATTTCAGTTTAACAAACCAGCCTTGAACAGGCTTGTAAATAGATTAAAAATTCCGAGACTCACAAATCTTAGTGATGCAACAAAATATGACTCTCCTTGAATGGATCTACACACTAACAAAATGAAACAACAACTCGACACACATACCAGAATATGAAAAGACACTTGATGAAGTTTGACAGCAACTCGATGAACCCTAATAATAATTTTTTTTTTGATTTTTTTTTATAGATTAAACGACAGCAACACCTAAACATGTATCTAAATGCGAAATCACAAAGAAAAAAAAAAGACAGATGCGACACACAAAAAGAAGATGAACATATGCAAAAACACAAGTAAAAATGATGAACAGATGCGAAATAAAATGGAAAGAGATTACCCAGATTTTATAGAGCGTCGCTCTGATACCATATAATATGAATCTCCCAATATCGGCACTCTAAGGTTGGGTAAGAACTGGATAAGCCTTGCAAGCAACATGTTGCTTCAAGGGATGTGGAAGTGAAGGGTCACACAAAGGCTGCGGAAAGACCTTTGATTTACCACTCCGATTCTCTTGGATATTACGCACCAAAAGAGATCGAAGGTTGCTTGCTGGATATGACACACCAACGAGCCATGAAGAGAATCACTCTCAACACAAAAGAAACACAAAGGTTTTCAATAAAAAGATGCTTAAGTTTCGACAATCACAATACAAGAGAATATAAAGAACAACAACAAGGATGCATGAAAGAGAGAGAAAGAGTTTTGGAAAACACAAACATTAAAGATAAGTTTGAAATTGAAAATATGACCCTTGATCTTCTATGGTCGAAATTCCTTGATGGGCCAAGACTTGTCATCAATTTGGGCTTGTAATTCACTTCTACTTCACTTGTAAGGCCTGGTCGAATTTGATGATGAAAACAGAAGTGGACTAAGACAAATCTTCTCATTGCTGGCATTTGGGTCTTGATCAACAAATGGGCTTAGGGGATGTGAGCTATTTGTCTCATTAAAAACTTTTTTTTGGAAAACCTATTGGGACAAAACCAAAACAAGGGAAAAAGAGTGCAAATAGGCCACATACCCATTTGTTGATCTATTTCTTGAAATCCCTGGATCAAACAAAGTTGTTGGGCTACTCCAATTCTTCATCCTCGTGCTTGTTTCATAACCAGAATGGTTTGAAATTGTCCTTAGAGTTTCGTTGAGCTTCTTAGAGTCTTGGTGAATGATTCCAATTGGTACACGCTCAACTACAAGCTTTGGTTCAAGATGCTCCTTCATGATGCTTGTCATGATCACATCAAGTTGCCCCTCACTTGCTTTCAAACCGTGTTTTATTGTTTTTGATCAAGTCTCTTCTTAAACCTAGCTTTCCTCTAAGCAAGCTATTTGATTTGCTTAGTGTTTCTTGTTGATTGCTAATTGACTATAATATATATATTACACGTATACTATTAGATATGTTATTAGGTTTTCTAGATCTGTTCTAGGGTTTATTTACAAATATTGTTTGTTGCTTGTTTCACAAGTTTCTGAATATGGACTAATGATTAATGAACCCTAATAACCTGGTGAATTAATTGATGTTGTTGAGATTCCATTGTTACAACTTGGTTGAGTCTTGATTGTGAGTCTTGAACCTACATGGATTAGAATGATGAGATGTAATCTGGTATTGAGTGGAGTCTCGTTTATGGGACTGGTGGGGTGTATACTTTGGCATCGGAACTTTCTGTGTGATGGGACTGGTGGAGTTTAACCTTGGCACCGGAACCAATTTGTTTGCTGGAACTGGTGGGGTCGTATACATTGGCATTGGAACCTTTTGTGTGAAGGAATTGGTGGAGTGTATACCTTGGCATCATAACCAATTTGTTTGCTGGGACTGGTGGAGTATATATCTTGGCATCGAAACCTTTTGTGTGATGGAACTGGTGGGGTCGTATGCTTTGGCATCAGAACCAACGCCGTGAGGGTAGGGCGAACCCTCGTTGTCCGTGTCACACTTTTAGTAGGAGTTGTTGTGACATTACCCAAATTGTTTGTGCTTGTTTTAGGATTAGACTAATAGTAATTCGCGTAATTGTCTGGAAGTGAACTGTGAGTCTCTGTAAGGCTCATCCTCACTGAGTAATCCCCATTACTTACCCCTCCTCTTCCCTTTGTTCCGTATAGGTTAGCGAGGATCGACTATGTCTATTGTTGTTGTTTGTGACATGGGCGTTTTCCTGGCGATCATGTGTGCTCACCAAGGAACCAAACCGGGTGACTGAACTGAAAGGGATTAGTCCGCCAACCTAACAGGCCCGAGTTCCCCGGTTTCTTAGGAGGCCCGGGATAGGAATGTTATACTAATCATGAAACAGAGGGAGATAGAGGAATTTGTGTTGTTAAGGCTACATCACTCCCGCGAAAGAAACCGGTGAAATATTTAAGGACGCATACTGTGAACTATATATATGTTAGCAAAAGGCGGCGTTTCGACAATCAAGAAGGGTTAGCTCAACATGAGAGGAAATGTCATGTGATGAAGAAGCAACCCGAGAGAGCATCGTGAGATGAAGAAGCAAACCAGTCTGCAAGAGGCAGTGAAATGAAGTCAAATATGGCAAACAAAAAGAAGGATGAGAAAAAAATTATTTATGTATTGACTCAAAGAACCGGACGAAAGAGGAAACAAAAAAAGTAAAGATGCAAAAAAAAAAAAATAGATTATAGATATTGTAAATAGACTAATTAAGTTGCACTATACTTGGAATATAAGGGCACATAAGTCGGAAACAATGTTTATATGCCTCAGGACTTTGACTTAGTTTTACTTATTTAAGGTTAATTTTATCGATATCAAAACCATGATATATGGCCTAATGGATTGTATTGTTGTCGTTGTGTCATTACCAACCTACACAATGCATTTTGCTGAAAAAATTTTCTTCAAATTATTCTCGTGTGGTCATATGTAAGCATACTTTTGTTTTCACTGAAATATTTTTCAGCTCTCTCTAACTTTTATTTTTTTTGGTAACAAAACTCTTTAATTTATTCAAATAAAGAAGGAATTCTAAAGAACTTCCCTACGAAGCACCTTCATTTCGTGGAGTTTCTTCTCATAATTTAAGTATTTATTCTTTATTTGAAATATGAATAAAAGAAAATACATGCAAATAGCGTGAATGCAAGATCAGGAAAGGAAAAACACTTATTGTTAAATCTAAGCTACATTCTACCAAACACAACTTCAAACTCTGGATACATGCAAATAGTGTGAATGCAAGAGGAAACTAACTTGATGAAAACAAAAATGAATTGAGCCGCATAAAACAGGTAACATGAAATAAAGATGTTAGTGTAACATTTTCTTTGTTTCGTTCTCTCGCATGCTTTAGAATTTAGAATAGATTATCACTTAAAGGAAGCTAAATCATAAAACGTACGTAGACATAAGAGCACATAAAACAAAATGGCGCCAAGAAGATCGTTGGGACCAGCAAGGGTGACAAATGAGAGAGCAGAACGATACCAAGGTAAGATTACCGGCTTTGTCATCCTCACTTGCCTTGTTGCAACCATTGGAGGATGCATTTTTGGGTATGACATCGGTGTCTCAGGTTCTGTACAACTAATTTCTTTCTCCCTAACCCCAATCTAATGACCTTGGTAGTGAATAAGTGATGGCTAAAACGGCTCAAGGGCTTTGGTTTTACAGGTAGTGTCACATCGACGGATGAATTCCTTAGAGAATTTTTCCACACCGTGTATGAAAAAAAGAGGAATGCTTATGAAAATAACTACTGCAAATTCGACGACCAAGGACTGGCAGCGTTCAATTCAGTATTGTACATTGCGGGTTTGGTTGCCACTCTTATGGCCTCACCAATCACCAGGAACTATGGACGACGTGCAAGCATCATATGCGCTGGGATCTTCTTTCTAATTGGAGCTGCTGTAAATGCTGGGTCGATGAACCTCGTGATGCTTTTTCTGGGACGGATCATGCTCGGTTTTGGCGTTGGAATTGAAACTCAGGTTATGTGAGAGGACAATGAGGTTGTTTATAATGGAAAATCAAAATCTCATCTAACGACACAATCTCTCTTTTTTAGGCAGTTCCTGTCTATTTATCAGAGGTGGCACCAGCCCATATTAGAGGGGGTCTGACCGTTTTGTTTCAGTTGGCAACAACTCTTGGAATCTTTGCGGCCACCATGATCAGTTACGCCACACAAAAGCTCAATCCTTGGGGCTGGAGGCTCTCTCTTGGTTCAGCTGCTTTTCCAGCTCTGCTCATGACTCTTGGTGGTTATTTCCTTCCCGAGACTCCAAACAGTTTGATCGAAAGAGGATTGACAGAAAGAGGCCGGCAGATCCTGGAGAAACTGAGAGGAACAAAAAACGTCAATGCGGAGTTTCAAGATATGATAGATGCTAGCGAGTTGGCGAATTCTGTCAAGCATCCTTTTAAGGACATTTTGCATAAAGGCCACAGGCCTCAGCTTGTCATGGCGATTCTCATTCCTATGTTTCAGATCCTCACTGGAACAAACTGCATTCTCTTCTACGCACCTATTCTATTCCTGACAATGGGATTTGGTGAAAATTCTCTACTTTATTCTGCAGTCCTCATAGGGGTTGTCCTTGTCATTTCAACTTTTGTTTCCATCGCATTAGTGGACAGATTAGGACGACGAGCTATGCTCATCAGTGGCGGATTACAAATGATCACTTGTCAGGTAAGAAGATCATCACCATTTGCTTCCCTACAATCATCATATGCATAATTCATTTCACCGTCTCACAGTCTCACTGCTGTTTGAAAACAGATCATAGTCGCAGTGATATTGGGACTGAAATTTGGAGACAACCAAGAGCTATCAAAAGGATACTCCATCATGTTGGTCATCTTCTTTTCCCTCTTTATTCTGGGATATGGATCGTCATGGGGTCCCCTTGGTTGGACTATACCGAGTGAAATATTTCCCTTGGCGACCCGTTCTGCGGGGCAGAGTATCACCGTTGCTGTCAATCTCCTCTTCACCTTCATCACTTCCCAGGCTTTTCTGTATCTCCTATGTGCACTAAAGTTTGGACTTTTCCTTTTCTTTGCTGGTTGTGTTTCCGTGATGACCATATTTGTCTACTTCCTGTTGCCCGAGACCAAAGGAGTGCCGATTGAAGAGATGACACTCATATGGAGGAAACATTGGTTCTGGAAGAAACTACTGCCTGAAAATCTTGAAGCTGAGAGCAGCCATGCGCAAAGAAGTTCTCTTCAAACTACCTAAGAAAACAATAAGGGAAACCACTTCTATCAAAGAAAATAATTGATTGCAAGCTTGTGTTGCTATTAATCAATCTCTCATCCAGAAATCATCCAGAAATTATTGTATATTTGAGGTCGGAAGCTCAGGCTGCTACAGTCAAATGCAGAGTTTGATCTTTAACTCTCTGACTATATTTAATGTCTTGATTTGGTTCCATTGTAACAAAAGTTGTAGCCAACTCACTATCAAAAAGACCGCTTATAATCTTCATATATAGGATGATCAGACTCATATGCGGAGAACAGTGACTCTTCTTCTTCTTCGTCTGACCAAACCGGATTAATGGTCTTCCTATTGTTCTTCCTCAAATCAGCCTTATAAGATTTCCGATATAGTCCCTGACTTCTATCAACAAATCCTTCATTCATCATGTTTGCGAATTTTTCCTTGACTTCAATGAGAGGGTGCTTTATAAGGAGATGCCGTCTTTCATATGTTTCTCTAAGGATCACTGTTTGTGTATCACATTTCATAATTATGTAGAAAATACCCAGGTGACGCTCAAACACTTTGGTGAACTTTTGAGGAAGTGCAAACGGTTTACGAAGATTGCTCACGTTTTTCCTCTCCATCTTTTTCCCAACTGTAGATGAAGAAGTTCGTGAAACACTCTGACATTCTCTTCTCTGACAAATCAGTTCTTGGGTCCAAATAAGATGCATTGAAATAAGGTGACGTATAAGGTAGTCTTTGCCATTCTTGGAGCCACTCCATACTCTTTCTCTTCAATCCAAACCCCCTCATATATTTAATTGGGAAGGCCAAATGATTATTATTTCTCAAGTCCTCTTTCAGTTGCAGTTGGGAAACAGCAAGACATTCATCCCAATGTATAAATTTCAAACTAAAAAGATCGCTTGACAGCTTAACCAAACGGAATATATCCGGTTGATTAGAAATCAATGAATCTTGATAATCATATGGCAGACCCATATCCCATTTGAGATGGTCAATGGAATCTAGAGGAAGTGTTCTTTTACACGTAAGCATAAGAAGTTTGCACAATTTCATAGTAATATCCTCTTTGTTCACCCTTAGAACATTAGCTTCTTCACAGTAAAGATCTATAGCCTCAGGGGTTAAACCGAAACAAGGAACACGAGTACCTGCGCTATCTCGATAACAAATGCTCTACAACAATGTTTGGGAATCTCCGGATAAAAGTGGCAAGCTTAAGATCTCGAGGCAGACCGAGCTGACCACGTTGAGTAGAAAGTTGGAAGATGGGTAATTTTGAATCAAGAGAAGATGAGATAACCGAAACAGGCCAAAATGTCGAAAAATCAAGCCCAATAGCCCAAAGAATTTACGGATGAGTTCGCACAAGGTGTGGAGGAGTTCATGAACTTTGCGTTAAACAATAGCATGACATCGGAATACGGTAATATGTATTGTCCTTGTACTAAATGTCGGAATCATAGATTAGTCTCGGTTAGGGAAGTAAGGAAACACTTATATAGGACTAGATTTATGCCTAGTTACAAGAAGTGGTATACCCACAGAGAAACTGATTCAATGGTGCAATATTATGATAATTATGGAAGCACATCGGATAGGTTTGGTAGTACTTCGGGTACTAGGCTAGAGGAACCAACACTGGAAGTAGATGTAAACGATTGTTACACTCAGATGGTGAATGATATGTTTCGTGAAAACATAACATCGTATCATGTTGAGGATGGTAACAGGATAGAGGAACCAAATTTAGAAGCGCAGAAGTTTTTTGATATGCTAGATGCGTCTAAGCAGCCACTATACAAAGGATGTAGAGATTAAATATCACCTTTATCAACTGCTAGCATGTTGATGACTATAAAGACGGATTTCGACTTAGCTGAGGATTGTGTTGATGCGATAGCTGATTTTGTTAGAGATATCTTACCTGAAGATAATATTTCATCGGCTTCATACTACGAGATTCAGAAGCTTGTAGCTGGTCTTGGATTACCGTATCAGATGATAGATGTGTGGATCGACAACTGTATGATCTACTGGAGAAAGGACGAAAACCGGTTGAAGTGTCGCTTTTGTCACAAACCTCGGTATCAGGATACATGTGGCAGAGTACATGTTCCACATAAACGGATGTGGTATTTGCCCCTAGCTGATAGGTTGAAGATGTTATATCAATCCGAGCGCACGGCATGGCCTATGAGATGGCATGCAGAACATAACTCAGATGGAGAGATTGCGCATCCCTCAGATGCAGAAGCATGAAAACATTTTCAAGAGGTTTATCCTAGTTCTGATTAGGCCTCAAAAGATAGATACAAGTGTATGGCAAACAGATCATGTTCCAGGATAAAACCAACAAGATCTGAACATTACGTAGCTTGGCGCAGATATTCCCCCAGATACTGACAAGCAACGTAATAGTAGTTCTCATACAAGTGGATGGGACTTGAATACGCCTTCTCCAGTGCGTCCTCAGGTGATATCCTTAAGTCAAGCTCGATTGAGAACGTATTAGTTATTGTTTCTTGCTTAAAACCTCAGTTTTCTGAATGCATGTACTATATTTCCTTCATGAGGATGAGAAGTTTCTTACCTGCTTCCTTATCTCTAAAAATCCTATATAGTTCCGGTATTGGATGCTCCACCACCTCTCCTTTATAAGAATATAATGTCTGTACATGGAGAGTCCCGAAGAAAGTTTGTTAGTGAAGAAGTGTCAGCAGAGGTTGTATGTCTGCAATAAGCTTTGATGATTTCTTCCTTGTTTAATTTTCCTTGCATAAGATTTTCCTCCTTAATGCATATGCGAACAATGATCATCTAGCATTGCATATATTTTAATGTGGAGCTTCTCACCTGGTTTCCATCATCCAGCTATAAATCTGTTGTTTTATTTCGGTGACAGTCTAATGCTACTTGTTTTTATTGGTCTTCTTTTAATTTCCCCATCTTCTATGTTGAAGGCTCCAGAAGAATATGGGCGCCGCCGGAGTGCTGGAATAGCAGCAAGGAAAAAGATACCTATGTTGCAGTGACATGGAAAAGATTCCCATTGGTTACATCTTTCACCTTTCGAGTCAAACTGTGTGTACCTTCTCTTTCCTCGATGATTGGAAAATGCAGAATCCAAAGCAGCAAGGAAGGTGATGTTTTCCCTATAATATTTTTCTTTCTTGTCTTCTAAACCGACCTATAAAGCATCAATTGGTTTAGGTGATGATCATCATTTAGGTGGCTGAAGTATTTTTCATTACAATAACTTGAACATATGTGTCCGGGGTTCCTGATACCGTTACTCTAAATGATGCAGCAACGACGTCAGGCCAGTCTATAAGTGACATTGGACGCTACGTAAGAATATTCGATGAACTTGGTACTGTGGCAGCTTACGTACCTGCAAAAAAGTCATAGACAACACGTGGTAACACCCAATTCGTCCACCTAGGAAGGTTGATATTTATCTCAAACACTTAGCACCTAAAAATAATTAAACTCCATTTATTCCGTAATATAAGATGTTTAAGAAATTATTTTTTGTTTCATTTTATAAGATGTTTTACAAATTTATATGCTATTTGATGCTTTTAACTCTTTAAATTTTACAATTTTTTTTATGATTGGCTAAATTATGCTTTTAACTAATAATTAAATGATGTTTTGTTTAAAAATTAATTTCTTAATCTCCGTACTTTTATCTAAAAACATGTTATATTTTGGGAGAGAGAGAATCAAATTTCAACAAATGAGCTTGCTCAATCTCTTTGGACGATAAGTTTCACACAATCCGTTGAGAATTGGGTCAAACCTCAATAATTGCTCTCTGATTCGCTTGTTCGTTTGGTAATTGTACTATAATTATAAAGTAATTTTGCCACTTTGACTTATAGGAGTGGAAATTATGGAAATTATGAGAATATTCAAAGTAATTAAGCCACTTTGACTACAAATTACAATGTAATAAATGAATTTTATATATTTTACTAGGGGAAGCTGCATTGCCTTTCAAAACAGATTACCAGTTTCAATTTAATACAAATATCTGGAAATCAACATTGTTCTTCTGCAGCTTTGAATGGAACAATCAGGTCAAATGGTTTAATATATTTGATGCTTTGAGAGATCAAGATCTATGCTATAAATGTAATTGGACTATAAAAGCTGATGGTCCATGCAGGCTACTTAATAAGAAGATTGCATGCCCATGGAATTAGTTTGATATGATCGTGATGATGATATTTACATGATCAAATGGAATATATAATAAAGTCTTTTTCCCATGGAATTAGTTCTAGCCCGATACTGTCGTCACTCGTCACGATGACAAACTCTATTCGCGATCAAGGAACGGTCCACTTCTTACAACTTTAAATTTCAAACAAACCTGTGGAAATCAACATTGTTTTTTTTGCAGCTTTGGATGGAACAATCATGTCAAATGGTTTGATATATTTTATGTTTTGAGGGATCAAGATATGTGTTATCTTTGTATTTGGACTATAACAGCTGTTGGTGCATTTAGGCATGGTAAACAACATGCATGTTTCCCATGGAAATAATTTCATATGATCGTGATGATGATATATAGATGATCAAATGGAATATATAATAAAGTCTTTTTATGACTCTTTGTATTCCTATATTTTTGGTTTTTTTTTTATAATGTGTAAACTATATTTTGGTTTTTTTTTTCCATTAACTATTAGAAATGTCTGTTATTATGTATTTTATGTTGAAAATAAAAGAGTTAATGTTTAGATGCATAAACAACCGCTTTTTAAAACATTGAGAAAGATTAAGACCATATCAGAATCTACATCGGGGGTTTTGCATGTAAGGTCACTTAATGGAAGTTTCATTAGTATGTTGACACTTTTAAAAATTTTAGTAAAATATTACACTTATTTCACTGTTCAACCCAATTTTACCTTTGTACAGTATGATGTGTACGATAATATACGGTACACGATGTAGCAATAAGAGAGGTAAAATCGCCTTTACACACAAAAAGTGACAACTATTTTTAACACTTTAAGAAATTGTTAACTTACTAATGAAAATTGAAATAAGTGACATCATGTGCAATTATGTCATCTACATCACGTGAAAAAATAATGTACCAAACTCTTAAAATCCAAACAAGAAAATTATGATATTTCATATGAGATTTAACCGACATGAACCAGTGATTTTGGTTCTTGTTTTAGATGCGGTCTTGTTTTTTGTTTTTTTTGTTCCGTTTTAATTCAAATTGCTTCGAAACAGGAAATAAAAAGCTGGTTTACCGGGTTTAGTTCAACTCGCTTTCTTGTTATATATATAAACATAGCCATAAATCTTGGAAATGATGAAACTTGTAAGCGTAGACGGAAACTCAGATATACTTAAATCGAAATAGGACAAACAAATGGTAAATTACGTAAAGAACATAAAAGCACAAATAAGATTTGTGTCCATGATCATACACACATTTAAAAACTTCACATTTAAAAGCTTTAAACAATAAAAAAGCGATTTTGGCAAAGATTTGATCTCCGCACTGTTTATTTCTTAAATTAGAAGCGAGAAACAAAAGTAAGAGAGAGTAAATGGTGAAATGGGCCAGCCCAATAACTAAATGTACTCTCTTTTCTGCAAATAAGGATTAGTGGTTGTCTTGAATATGTTTGGAGTTTATAAATTTTTGGAGTGCCAATTTTAAATGCATTTATTTGGTTTAGATGGTTTAGAAAAGTACGACGATTGATGAAATTTCATGTTCAAAAGTTGTGCACAAACAAAAAAAATTCTTGTTTCTGGTCTTTTAAATCTTAGGACCGACTCTGATGAGCACAAACGAACAGTGAAAAAGAGGCCAACTATATTGCAGAGCTCGAGAAATGGTACAACTCTCTTTGCAACAAATTTGAATTAAAACGGTACAACTACTTGCACCACTTTGGACAGCCCCAATATCTCCAATGAGCTCCAATGTTCCATATCCTTCCAAAAATCATCATTGTCAATGGCCAATATAGCAAGGTCACAATCATGTCCAAGAGCTTCGATTTTTGCCTTGTGCTTTGTGCTTGCTCACACCTTCTTAATTTCAATAAATGACGCACCAGTAACCACATGGGCATTGGTTATAATCCTCTGGCCGACTGAGATAACAAATCCTACGTACCAATTGCAACAGGTAAACATCAAGCAACAATAAAACAATACATATAGAAAAACATGGTTTATCAATACCAAAACCAGTGTATTCTTCAAAGTCAGAAGGGCGCCAAAGAAGCAAGAGATCTGTTTCCAGAATAAATGTGTTAACAAGAACGAAACATACAAAATAAGCAAAAAAGTTGGAATTAATGTGTCATATGGTTCATAGCTCCGCTATAAGAAGTCAGAATTAGAAAAGAAAGTCTAATCGCTCTAACAAAATATAGTGTATTCTTTCTAACCATCGCTCGTGTTTCATTATAAGTATGAATCAAACATAGTCTATCAATTTACAACATTCAGATACCTGAAAATACTGCCATACTTTCCAAGGCATAGTAACAACGTTTCATAAAGAAATTCACTCTATAAACTCTGGTATCATATCAACAACTCATACAAATCTTTAAAAGTTTTTTTTTTTTTGCTTTCAAACTTTTATTTTCTACCACGAATTAGCTGAAACTGCAAATGTCTCAAAGCTTACAACACATGCGATTAATCTCTACCCGAAATCCAATGTTGACATCTTTCGTTTTATGAATCTCGCTGACGTTGTGGTTAAACGACTAACAAACATTTCAACAAACCAAAATAGAAGAAATGAAAGACAAGTGCAGATTTCTTGAACGTTTCAAGACTCAGGTGCTTATGCCCTCTCATTTTTTTATGCTTTCTTTTACACATTCCCATAAATACAGATTTATTTATTCATTCTAATGTAATTAGAGATACTAGATCTGGATGCCTTAGGAGTCTGAGCAGTTATATCTCGTGCAGAATCCTTGCAGCATTAGATATATGTTCAAAAAAATATCATGTATTTTCTTTATCGCCACTTTCTCACCCGTAAGGGTATGGCTGAGCATACAACTCCATAACTGATTTTTCCAATTACTTCTTGAATTTTAAATCTGTTGGCTTAACATTTAAACCAATAAAAAATCTAAATATGTTGGCATCGCCATAAAGAACTCCATCTCCAGATCATTCTGTTACAAATATAGCAATTTTTTGAAGTCAGAAAACATTATAACAAACGACACTATTCATGAAAATTGTAGTATTAGGAACTATGACGCATAACGCATCGATTGCTACAATACTTAAATTGTCGTTTTAGGAACTAGGACGCATAATCTTTGTATTGAGTTTTTGATACTACTAAATTAGTACCCGTGCTTACACCAGAATTTCACAATGATTGATTGACGTGTTTCTAAATTCGGTGTGATTTATCTTTACAGGCGTGAGAGGAAGATGTCGAATGCGTTGAAAGATATAATCAGGCAGCTAGCATTTCACCATCCTCTTCTAAAAAATAACAAAATTCAGGTTTAATTTTTTTTTTGTAATTTTGTTATTAGTTGTTTAGTCATGTTTTGTTTTTGATAATCATTTTATCTTTAAATTCGATCTTTATAATATTAATAATATTATCTTTTTAAAATACTAATAGTTATTTTTTTTGTAAATAAATACAGGAAATGCCATCAGAAATTTCTACTGTGATCGAGACGCAAAAGAAAAGTTCATGGCAGACATCAGAAGCACGGGTTTCCACGATTCAATGTCCCGTAGGAACAGTGCCAAGACGACGACACGAGGCTATTGTGGATGATAGACCCCGAAACCGGCGGTAATATGACATTTGCTTCCCTACACGAGGTATGTAATCTCTTACATATATAGGTACAATAAATATTTAAATGACAAAAAATTGTGTCGTTTTCAAAAAATATTTCAATTAATCAACTAGGAAATCTACAAATTTCAATAAAAACCCAAATATTTACAATAACCCACAAATCAACAAATTTCATTAATATATTTTGCGTTTACGTAACATCTTTTGATATTAAAAAAACAGAAAAAAAAATAAGCAAAATAAAAGCAAAACATAAATAAATAAAAAATAAGAAAAGCATAAGTAAAAAATAAACCACTGTTCAATTTCTTTTGATGTTTGTGTTTTATAACCTCAATAATTATAATTCAACTCTTAAAGAACCACAAATTTCAGGTATTTTTAGTTTTGTGACTTTAAAATTTAATTTATTTGTTAATGCTTTGTCTTCATTTTACTTTATATTTCTATGTTAATACTTTTTAAGAAAACTAATACTTTTTTGTAAAAAAAAAAAAATTAAGAATGGCCATCGGAAATTCCTAGAATGACTCAAAAAAGCAAAAGACAGACAACAGAAGTACAAGTAAGCACAGCCAAATGCCCGGAAGGGACCGTACCAATACGGTTCAACAATGACATTGTAAATCATCGGACAAAACCCACCACTAACTATACCCCCGGGCATGAGGTAATAAACTATATATCATGTTAACACTTATATAAAACCTCTTTAATATCTTCAGTCTTCTTAACTATTCTCCTAAATATATCATTTCGATTTCTTAAGATCTTTTGCAATATATTTTGTTCAACGCATCTATTCGGTTTACTAGCCCAGTAACCATTAATGGGTCATAGTCGGTTTAGTAGCCCAGTTACCATTAATGGGTCATAGGCCATGTAAAATAGCTAAACTAATGTTGTGACAAAAAAGGGAGTCCACCAAACCGAACCAACCAAAAGTATATGGCCGATTTCAGTTTGTACAAACAAATAAATCTAGAAAACTATGTAATGAGTAAATCCACATATATAATATGCTGATGTGTAAGATACCTATAGTTAATTTTTAAGCTAAAACTAAAACCAAACCGAAATAAATATCGAGTTGTGATCAAGGTTAGGTTGTCCACTTCTGTTTTTCACTCTAGACATAAACATATTAAAAACCAAAATCCGAATAACGTTTTAAAAATTTGTAATCAAACTATTCATTTAATATTATAACTTGATTGTTACGTCATTTTATACTTTTTCATCTTTGTTTTTATGCTTATTTAATTTAATCGTCTAATATCACAAACTTGATTGTTATGTGTATCTATCTTTGCGTTTCTACATCCTAGTCTATTATTATACAAAAAGTGAGATAGTTTTCAAGAGATTAAAAATGAGGTTTTTTTATAGAAACAAAAATCTTATCAGACTGATTAGAAAGCATGTCTAATTTACTATGTACAATAGTACCGTACTGTATTATGATGAGCCAAATACAACTTAAATTAACCATGGCCTTGTTTCAAGAATATTTCTATGAAAGTCTTGTTTTCTTTTATATAACTTAAACTAACCCTTTCTTTTATAACATATTCGAACAACTAAAAAATATATAATAATAATTAATCATAAAACATTAATTACCAGGAAATCTACAAATTTCAATTAATCCTAAATAATTGAGCAAAAGATTTACAAAATTAGCAAAATAATTGAGCAAAATAATTAACCAGAAAATTAACAACAACTACCCTGAAATCTACAAATTTTAATAAAAACCAAATCTTTACAATGACCCAAATCAACCAATTTGATTAATATGATTTGCGTTTGAGTAATATCTCTTGATTTAAAAAAAAACAAAAATTAAGAAAAATATAAGCAAAACATAAGTAAAAAATAAACCATTGTTTAATTTGTAACAAACAAAAAATAAATCTTTTGTAAAAATGATCGATCATACATGACGCGGCCAAACGTTGTAGTTTGAATATTGAAATTGCTAATATTATTACAAAAAAAAGAATCAAAAGTTAATGTGATATCAATTATATATTTCTTTTAGTTTATGGAGAAGAAAATGTGTTCAATGATTTTCTATGACTTAATGTCAACAAAAAGACTGTTATTTTATTTTATGTATATTCGATCTTTTTTTGTCAAACTTATATATATATTCTCGATTTTCTGACTAATAGATAAACAAATTACAGGATCAAAATTCTGGAAATTGGTGGCTGAGTTTAGGGCCTAGCAATTTACTGGTAGAATATTGTCGACAACAACAACAGTCTCCATCCAATCCAAAACCCGCAGAGAATAACAACCAACCCTGAATGTTACGACGTCAAGGATATGTATACAAAAGAATGGAAGACGCATTTCTTCTACGGGGGGCCAGGGTTTAGGCCTGCGGATTCAGAGGCCGTTCCTTCGGCATTGAGTTCATGTTTCTATTATTTCTTTCTTAGCTTTGTTGCTATCGTTTAGTATTTTTCTCTTTACTCTTTAACTATGTTGTGAAAAGAAATGATGAGTATTGGACGAATGAGTGGTTTTTGCAGTGTAAATTTGTGTACCTCAATAATTTGCATTTCTTAAGAACAAATACGTTTGGTGTTAAATGATACTAAGAATGAAACAATCCAGTTAAAAATCAACTAAGGAAAGCAAACATAAGAACACATTTTTCTGTTTCATGTCATAAAAAAAAGGAAGTTTTTGCATCATGGGTCACTTTTTGAAAACTCTCTTTGTTTTCTATTTGTCCACGTACTGTACACAGTTGATTTCGCGCAGTACTGTACAAGGCACGGCTGGAAAGTCAACGTGTGTACAGTACAATAAGTGTTAGTTTGCAAAATAAGTTTGAAAAGTGCTAAAAATTTAATAAAGTTTTCATAAAATAACAAAATAGCAAAGAACCCAAAAAAAGGTGGGACTCTCTAAAAGTGACAAAAACTTATTCTCCTCCTCAATGCATTTAATCTTGTCTTAGCAAAAGTGAAGATGAGTTTAAAAAACACTTTGCACTCACATTCGATAAAATCTCCTCCTAAATAAGTTTAAACTCAGATCTTTTAGGTGTATATGAATGGATAACCAAATAACTAGTTATATAACAATGGATAATTTGAAATTAGTTTAATAGGAAATAATTTATTTTTAAGACCAAAATAACCTTATCTTTTTTCTTTATTACTTCTAATGTTATTACCATGTAAAATGTGTTATCACCGACGACACTTTTTATCAATCGCCCACCAACACTGTTCATTCAAAGTCACCAACACTATTCATCAATGAAAAACATAATATCTGGTACTTGTTAGCGTGCTAACAATAATATATGATACTTGTTGACATGCTAACAAAAGTATCAGATATTAATGTTAACGTGTTAACAATAATATATGATACTTGTTAACGTCTCATCTGATACTTGTTAGCGTGTTAACAATAATATATGATATTGTAACGTGTTAACAATAATATATGATATTGTAACGTGTTAACAATAATATATGATATTGTAACGTGTTAACATAGTATGTTAGCGTGATAACTGATAACACCATATTTTACTTGTTTTAAGGCTTTGTTTTCATATGTTTTAATCTCACTTTGTATAGCTTTTGAGATGTTTTCATGCATTTAGGGTCCAATTGAGTCTCATTGCATTTTAGATGTCCTAGGTTGTCTTTGCACTCTTTTTGGCTTGTTTGAGCCATTTTCAGGTGTTCTTAGAGTTAGAGGAGTGTGGGTAACCATCATGGAAGGTCAATAGGGCAAGAAAGGCAAGGAAAACATGAAGAAAAGACTGATAAGTGATTCTATCGGCCATATGGCAGATAAGACAGACCGATAAAATCATAAAATGAAGTTTTCCAAGACGTCGCTCCTGTCAAGCAATCTGGCCGATAAAGAGACTCACCTAGTGTTGAAGAGTACCAGTTCATGTGGGAGTTTGTATCGGCCAAGTGACCGATATGATGTGGCCGATAGAATCAAAGATCAAGCATTGAGAATATGTGTCTGGCAGATCGACTCGTATGGAAGTCTTCCCTTTGGATTCAGCTTTCGAGCTCTTCATCAAAGTTGTCGAAAATTGAGTTAGCTTTCTAATGGGAGTGGTCTCATGTCATTCTTAGATGTGGTTCAAGAGTTATGGCCGATTTAGTGGACACATATCAATTCTGCCGCGAAGGAGGATGCATCCGAGCATGAAGGCTCATTGGTGATGGTTTTATCGGCCATATGGCCGATAAAACAGACCGATAGAATGATAAAATTTTGCTTAAGACTTTTGGCTTGACTTTGGGTCCCTCCACTTTTGTATATAATCAACACTTATTGGTGGAGTCTCAACAACTCTCCATAGACGAAAATTAGTCATCTTTAGCTCCTTTTTACTGTTTAAAGTCTTTTTCTTCTCTCTTATCACTTTTGTTCATGGATTATTGAAGATCTACACCATTTTAGTGAAGATTTCCTTACTTTCTTCCATCAATCTTCTTATTTTCACTATGTCTTGCTTTTGTTCGGTTTTCTTTTGTGATTTAGTCATGTGTGAATAGTTCTATTAGGATTCTTGGGTAAAGTAGATTAGGGTGATTTTAGGTTTGTTATTGATGTTTAAGAGGTAGATTACTTGATTTATTTTCTCATTGAGTGTTCTTATTGCTAGATTAACCTTGACAAAGTTGATTTAGAACTCTAGAGAATTTCATGCCCGGAAGGTGTTCGATGAAATTCTCCAATGAATTCAATGAGTGCTTTTCATATCTTAGCCAACGGAAAATTGATGTCTAGGGTGAATTGTGGTTAATTAGACTTGTGCTTATTGCTTGTTAGTCATAGAATCGCGAACGGAAGTTTATGACGATTGATGACTAAGAAATGGGTTAATGCCATTGATATGGATTAATCTTTAGTAATGATCTAAGGCCTAAGGAGGCAATTGATTGAATGTTTGAATGTGTAGAATATATTGAGAATCACCCGAGTCGATTGCTTTACCCGAGAATTTGTTTGTCTAAATTTGTTAAATAACGTTTAAAGTTGTCTTGTTACTCGTTTTGGTTTGATAGCTACTTGTTTATTTCTCTGTTTTTGTATATTTCAATTTGTTCGAAACAAAACAAAAACCAGATATTTGCTTAGATTAGATAGCGTCTTGTATTCTTAGTGCGTCGTTCTTATTTCCCTGTGGATTCGATCCCTAAGTGTTGCAATTACATGCCATTAGATTGAGGCATTGTGCACAAAGGGTAATTGTGCGGACCGCAAAAAGTCCACTATCAATTTGGCGCCGTTGTCGGGGAAATTAGCAATAGCCATTAGGATTTGGATGCTATTTGAGACTAAGTTCTTGACTCTTACTAACTTTTTATTTTCTTCCTTTTTGTTTCTTAGAGTTGATGGCCATGGATTACAATGATTGGCCACAAGAAGAGGATGCCACATTTAATGATAGCATTGAAGATGAACCATATGTGGAGCCACCATTTGATGAAAGTGTACTCACATCAGAACAAAAAGTAGAGTTGGATGAGCTTTGCAAAGAAAACCCGACATTGACAAGGAGTGATCTCGCGATTATGATCCGTTTGAACTTCATGTCACGTCGGGCAGCACTTGAGGGAAGGAAGCTCACATTTATTGAGACAAAGATAGCTCATGCACTCGAAGAGGTAATTTATTGGGTTCCACCATGCCAACTAGAAGGTATTTTTTACTCAACTTTTGAAATCTATGATTATGAGGATAGTCACTTGCCTTGCATTGAAGATGTAGCTTCTAGTTCGCATGCTCTCAAGCTCATTAATGAATGCTATGATTTAATATGTGAGTCTCAAATACTAGAAACCTAAGAGTAGAAAAGCTTGCTAGTGATTATCATGAAATATGTTTTGATATTATTTATCTATGTGCTTTGAATGTTCATGATATCGAGTTTAAGCTTTCAATGCCTGAGGAATCTAGTTCTCTTCTTGAAAAATCTTACCTAGGGGATGTGCTTGATGTAGATAAGATCTTGAATGAGATAGATGACCCTAAGGTTGAGATGAAATCTAGGAAGGAGGATGTGTTTTACATGATTGATGGAGATGAAGTTGACTATTTTGTGATTAACTCGTTTAAACATGAAGTCGACTTTATTTTTCCATCAAATTCATTTGGTCCTCATGAACATCTCATCATCAAGGAAAATTCCAAGATGTATGCTATATTTTTAGTAACCTTTCTTGATGTGAGTTCTGCCTTTTTGCCCTGGGTAGTCGTGTGCCATGTTGCACATTTTGTTTCTTGCCCTGACAGGAGAAGGACCAATGGTGCATTGGCTCAACCTTTTGATTTTCACCATAACCCGTCGGAAATCCGTCGGCAATTTCCGAGGGATTTTCGACGGGTTATGATTTTAGCCGAGGGAAACTTGCCCGGTGTAAGTTTTAGCCGGGAATTTAGAATTTCCCTCGGCTAAAACCATAATCCGTCGGCAATTTCCGAGGGATTTCCGACGGGTTATGATTTTAGCCGAGGGAAACTTCACCGGTGTAAGTTTTAGCCGAGAGTTTAGAATTTCCCTCGGCTAAAAACATTAACCGTCGGAAATCCCTCGGAAATTTCCGACGGGTTTCTGACGGTTAAGGGTAATGACCTCGAATTTGCGGGATTTTTAACAGGTTATGTCTTGATAGATCTATAAGTAACAAATTAAACCTATTTTCTGTGAAATCTTTTTAAGAATCAAACATTTTTTACTTTTTAATTGAAACCCTAATCAAACTCGTATGTGTCCTTATATGTTATATGTGTTCTTATGAAAGCTTGAACTCGTTCATCGATCGATTGTTAGAAAATGGAAAACGACTTGTTCTGTTTGGTTTTCATAGATTTTTCTTATTAGTATGTACTAATGGTTATAAAACACTAAAATTTATGAAATCTTCAAAATCTAAACCCTAAACCGTCGGAAATCCCTCGAAAATTTCCGAGGGATTTCCGACGGATCTAGATATTTTATTGTTTCACAGCCGAAAAATGCTAAGTATAAAACTTCAAAATATCAAGGGCCGTCGGAAATCCCTTAGAAATTTCCGAGGGATTTCCGACGGATACTGAAATTTTACCCGCGTAATTAAACCGCCAAGCGAAAATTGTTGAAAATTGAAGCGGTTTAATTAAATTAATTTCCGACGGATTCCCGAGGGAATGGGTCCGTCGGAAATCGTTAATCATATTAATTGATCCGTCTTCTTCTCTTTCTTTCTCCTCTCTTCTTCTCCTTCTTCCTCTCCGCGAAAATCTTCTTCTCTCCTCTCCTCTCCTCTCCTTCTCCCACTCCACCGCCGCCTTTCCTCTCCTCTCCTCTCCGTGATCCTTCCCCTCCTCTCCTCTCCGGGATCCTCTCCTCTCCTCTTTCCGCCGCCGCCGCCCCTCCACGCCACGCCGCCGCCGACTTACAAATGTAAGTTTTCTCTTTTTTTTTGTTATATTAGGTTGTTAGATTTAATTAGAAAAAGTTATGGAATTTTTAGATTAGGTTGTTAAATTGTTATTTAGGTTGTTAGATTGTTATATTGTTATTGTGGAATTAGATTAGCTTAATTATTTATTAATTTATAAAAAACGTTTTTGTAAATTAAATTTATGAAAAGAGTTTTTGTAAAATTTATTTATAAACACAATTTAATAAAAACGTTTTACACAATATATAAAAACGTTTTTGTAAAATGTTTTTAATAAAACGTTTTTGTAAAANATAAATATATAAAAAACGTTTTTAATTAATAATTTTATAAAAAACGTTTTTTATAAATCAATTTTGTAAAAACGTTTATTATAAATACATTTATTAAAAATGTTTTTCGTAAATATATTTTTTTAACACATTTTTAAAAATTGTATTTTTTAAACCGTTTTTTATATATTTTTGAATTAAATACGTTTTTAATAAATGTATTTGTAAAAAAACAATTTTTATAAATGTATTTTCTTAAAACAAATATAGGTTTTTTAGAAATATATTTTGATGATTATTTATATGTTTTATTTTGATGATTTAGTTTTTCTGTTTTTATTTTTGTAGGTCTTATGGTGAATTCGATCGAGATCGTTCTGGCTGTTCGAGGCGGAGGAGTATTTCCGCAGCTCCGAGCTCGAGTACTCTTCCGCCTTCTACAGCTCCTGCGCCGACTATTCCGGACACTGAGAGTGTAACTCCTCCAGGGATCATGACCATCGAGGAGCTCGTCCAACAGCCGGGACGAGAATTATTCACATTTCTCGATCCGGACCTCCGCATTCCGAGATCTGCTTGGTAAATTTTTTTTTTCTTAATTATTAATTTTTGTATGTTTAATTCCCGATTTTTAATTTTTTTTTTTTATAGGTTTGGAATATCCGGGAATTGCATTAGCAAGTCGATTCTGAAGATGTTGCACTCCATCCTCGACAAACCGTACAAGAAATTTTCGGATTTTCGTTGTACGAACAAAACTTGTGGTTTCGGACGTTTGCGGTAAGTTATCTTTTTTATTTTTTGTTATATATTTTGAGATTTTTTTAACTTCTTTAATTCTATTTCTTTTGTAGCAAAAATTTAATTGGCAATGGACCATCACGAAAACGGTGGAGACGGAATTTTTGGCCGAGGCTAGAACGCAATTCTCACGCAACATGAACGAGTGGAAGAAGGTTTGGAGAAGGCGTGGAGAGAAGCCAAAAGGCTTGAACGCGGAGGTGTTTCAGGACTACATCTCGTATTGGCAAGACCCGAAGACCGTAGCTCTATCTCAGACTAACTCCAAGAACCGGAATAGTCCCCGAGAAGGGAAGGGACCCGCTATCCACAACAACGGGGCGAAGAGCTTCAAAAAATCCGAAATCGAAATGGTAAGTATTTTTAGTGTTTTTAGTTATTTTTAAATATCGATTTTAGTATATTTATTAGTAACTAACGGTTTAGCTTTTTTCTAGACGGAGGAAGACGGCGAAGTTCCGGATCACCTAAAGGTGATTGTGAGGACGCACACCAACAAAAAGACCGGCCAAATTCAAGATCCTACCGTCAAGGAGCTCGTCGAGAAGGTGTCGAAAGTGCAGGAGGAGATCCTTACCCAGAGATCGCAGGACGGCATCACCGCTTCCAACCAGCTCTCTCGGTCCGAGATCAACGACATAGTGCTCGGGGTAAGTAATAATTATAGATTATCATTTCAATTTAGATATTTATTTGTTGATAAGATTTAATGTTTGATATTGTTTTTGTAGGAGGTACCTGTTAAAAAAGGTCGTCGGCCTGGGTTGGGTAAGATTGCGTTCCAAACCTCAACTTCTTCGGGTAGTTTTTCGATGGATCCAGACATTATCCGGTAAAACGAAGAGCTCAAGGAGAAGGTCACCGCTTTGGAGGAAGAGCTCTCGACTCAGAAAACAAAGAGCGGGAAAATGGCGGATTACTTTAAATCGAAGTTCGATGATTTCCCGGAAGATTTACTTTGATGTATTTTTTTGTTTTTTAATTTTCAAACAATTTAGAAAACCTTTAATAATTATTAAATTTTATAAAAAAAATTAATTATTTAATTAATAAACCCATAATTTTTAAAAAATTAAATAAATTATTTTTTCCAATCCGTCGGAAATCCCTCGGAAATTTCCGACGGACTAGGACCACAATCCCTCGGAAACTCGTCGGTATTTATGCCCTCGGAA
>PKMM01015942.1:672862-698266 GCA_002933915.1 Eutrema heterophyllum | reverse complement strand
AAAAAAAAAAAAAAAAAAAAAAGGAACCAATGGTTTTGTCACCAAATCTATCGAGTAGAGAAGAAGAAGAAGAATAAGAAGAAGAAACAGTCTTTTCGGAAACTATGAAAAAGAAAGAAAAATAAAAAACTCACCAGACTGGTCTGTGTAATGCCATGAGATGTCTCATATGATAATACTTCCTGTTATTATCACTGAGTGCATCGGGAAGTACATCTTTCTTCAAGTGTCTCCTTGTACCATGCAAATGCAATAAGTTTGACCACTCAGATCATGCTAAGAAAACAGAGTCCGAGTTCAAAGCAGAGAGGAAAAAACCAATGGCTTACCTTTTCGAGTGACGATGATTTCTGGATCATCATTTTTCTCTTTAATGTATTTCAAAACTTTTCTTAAACCGTCTGCGCAAACTGGGTATTTTCGCAGCAGGAGGCTGAAATATCATTAGTATGACAATTGACATGAGAAAGAGTCTTAGATAAAAGCTCAAAATCGAGTAAAACAAAGAGAAAAATTGTGAATATATATTAACTTGAGAACCAATCTACAACCCAATTTAGTGATCTTGGTGATCTTTATTCTAAGATGCTGATTAATATTTCTACATCTTAGTCTTTAATTTAATAATGTATAACAAAACTAGTCTCCTTCAAATCGATGAAAAGAAAAAAAGTGTAGTCCCTACGTAACTATTGGCCTACACTTGATATACTGCATGGATCCGATCACGTCCTGATGAACAAACCAGTGTTAACGGCGTCATCAAACCCCATAGAGCGACAACTAACGGCGTCTTTATTAAACGGCGTTACTCCCAAGCTAGATCCAACCCTTCTTTTGTACGGACCGAACCACTTATGCTGCAAGTAAGAGCTTCTCCTCCACGGCGGGACAGACAAGCCACGGCTCTTCAACGACCACCTCGCCGCGTCACACGACTCTCTCACGATCGTCCTCAAACTCTCCTCTTTTCCTACAAAAACATGAGGCAGCAACTGCAACACACGCGTATATTGGCGCGTCGGTCTTGCGATCTCGAACTCCGAAGCAAAGTCAAGATCGACAAAGTAACGAACGGCCGTCCGATCATCCGCCGGCTTGTAAACGACGTCAATGAAATCGTAACTCCCGGCGGTGAGTTTAGCCGATGAGCTCCATTTCGAAACACAAACCGCAGCGCCGTGGCCAAGCTCTCGCAGAAATGATGCAACTTTGTCCCGGAAAACAGATTTTCTCCGGGATCTTAGACCGGAATATGCCTCCACGGCTCTCAAAACGTGAGCTAGCAACAGATTTCGATAAGGGTCGGAATCGGAAAAGCTCACCGCCATTCTCACAATCTCCTCACTAGCTTCACCGGAATATTCAATTGCGGAATTCTCAGACAAGTCGGAGTCAGAGTCGCGGAATGTTTGTTGTAATCCGTCTTCGGGACCATCCTCGAGGAAACTGTGTACGAGTTCGTAGAGTCGAGGAGAGTCTTGGTCTAGAATGTTGCAGCAGCAGTGGTGGCGGAAGATCCGAGCTTTGGCGTCATCGTCGAGTGGGTCGGTGACACGTTTGGTTCTAGAGAAAATCGCCATTGATTGATATATAGATGAGAACTATTAGATGAGAATTTAGTGAGAAGTGAAAGGTGAGAGAATCTAATTATAAAGTGAGCGGTTTGAGTGAATTATGTGCTGGAGCATTTAGCTGGGAATATTCGTTGTTTCTTTTTCTTTCTCTGTTTTTTTTTAACCTTTTATTATTTGTTTGTTTTATCTCATTCGACCCAAGACCGGTGGTGCCTAGGAAGGATATCCGATGGTACCTGAAGAATTTTTGTAGTCGTTAATATGGTGACGTGGACAGACAAGATTTGAAGAAGCCAGTATATTCCTTGTGTATTCCTTGATGCAATCGATTATTTTGAAATATATTGTCCAGTTTACTTGAGTTCTTCCTTTTTTTTAACATCAAAATCATCATTTTATTAAATTTTCGAAAATAAACCATTTTCTAGAGAAAGCCGGGAACCAACAAACTTACATGACAAAAAGCTTAATTCTCATGTTCTTGCCTTTTTTGCAAGATAATCCGCACTAACATTATCTTGCAGCATGTAGATAATACTAAATGAGCTAAAAGACTCTTTAAAAGCCTTAAAATCTTCAAATTCCGATGTAAATATAGACCATTGGACTTTCAATCATAACGATGAGGTATGTGCGATCTGTTACTTGGGTTCTTTGTTTTTTAACAATAAATACAAATTATAAGAACTATTACAACGATAGCGTTATCCATTCCATTAAGAACCATGATGAACGGCTCCACTTGCATTACGTTGAAGAATTCCTTATAAATCTGTCTCCATTAATGTGTAAAAATTATATCTCTAAAAATTGAACCTCGGACTTTCCGGTGTAAAAAAAGGTTCTTATTAGGGTGGAAATTTTTTTCTTCATCACAAATCAATTAATTGTTTGACGTTTTACTTTTTCTTTTTTTTGGGAAGAAAATTGACAATGGACATTAATTGTTGAATACGCGGGCAGCACGAATCGGTCGAACCATTTTGACGTAACGTAGCAAAGCTCTGATCAGCTCAACCAACGTTTTGAACAAAAATCGGGGCTTGCTTCTTGCTCAATGAACTTAATCGAATTACACGAGGAAAGACAAATATCTCTGTTTATTAATTCTCAAAAGCTAGGCCTTGCAAGGACTCGTACGAATTCATGAAAATAGTAGACTTTAAAACCAAAGAGATATCTAAAAACATAAAGTTAATCGAAATTAGGAAACGATAGAGAGAACGACAAAAACATCCAAAGCCAAAACCATTTCTTCTTCTCCCGCAATGATGCTGCTGCTTCACTTCTGCACATTGCCACAAAAAACAAAAAGATAAGTTTTGGTTATTCACTAGAGGTTATGCGTAAGATCAACAATGGAATTAGAGATACTTACAGTTAGTTTCGCAAACATGTTCCCGTAAAATTTGGCCTCCTTTTTGTTAAATTCCTTCATTTTCTCCTTCAACCGTCTCTGCTCCAGCTTCACTTCCCTATCATTTGGATATAACAAAAATAGCAAAAATAAATCCAACATTCCATTTAAATTTAACTTAGACAACATAGATAAGAGTTACGAGTAATAGACAAACCTGTTGTCGGGATCAATTTCAAGGGCCTTCTTGACATCAAACTCAGCCAAGTCCAAATCAGCTAGCTCCATGTATGCTTGCGCTCTCCTGTATAAGGCCTTCACATTGGTGCTTTCCAGTTCTAATACCTAAAAATCAAAACCACCATTATCATCATTGTTGTTCAACTAAGCTTTGAAACCGACAGTAAAAGATATGTAGTCTTAGCCACACCAATTAGTTACCTTTGTGCATAGTTTTTCAGCCTGCTTGTAATCTTTCAACTTCAGTTTGCAGGCTGCGTCATTTAGATTACACGCCACCTTCAATGCTTTTGCTTGCTTCTTCTCCTCCTCACTGAAGGATGTGTCATACTCGATGAATTTGACAGCCTGAGAAAAAACCAAACCAGGTGGGATGATGTTCATCTTAAAACCCGAGATGATGTTCATCTTAAAACCCATATATCGACAAGTGGTTCATATTTTATACCTTCTCGTATCTCTTGGAAGCCAGGGCATACTTGCCTGCTTTAAACTTGGAATTTCCTTCTTCCTTCTTCTTACTAGCAGCTTCTATCTTCTCCTCGGTGTTCATGTCCCACGATTCTCTTTCCTAAAAGCCCAGTGACAACAAGTGTTGGACACCTATTTTTCCTTATTCGCTGAATTGTTAAAGGCGTAAACAACCGAAACTGCACTAACCTTGTCGAAAGTCACAAGGTCAACCTCATAATAGACGGTTGAGTTTGGGGGCACCACAGCCAATTCCTGTTTTGACTCGGTTGAACCAAAAGCATACTCTGGTTCTATGGTCACCAATGCCACTTCACCCTTCTTCATCTTCATCACAGCTCTATCGAGTCCATCGATCACTTGCTCTGTTAAAGCATCAAGCAAAGTGAGTTATACGATAAAGTCCAGGACATCCCACGGAAAGATTCAAGGAAATTTGTAGAAGTGTGGTTACCTTCATCTGTTTTGAACTCAAAGGGTTCCTCATCTTCACCATGGCCATTCTTCAGGAATACAGTACCATCTTGAAGTTTTCCTACCAATTTCACTGCCAGAAGGAAAAAGAAAAAAAAAACATTACAAGACACGTAAGAAACTGTTGTGAGAAGAGATGAGTGCACTGAAATCTGAAATGCAAACCTTTCACAACCGCTCCCTCGTTAGGACGTTCATAACCTTCTCCTTCTTTCAAGATTTTCTTGATAACCTTGTTATCATCAGTTACTTCTGAAACTGTTTTCCAAGAAACCAACTCCAGAATGATCTCAAGCGTCGCATTTGGAGGAACTGCACCTTCACCACCAGAGGCTGGCTTGCCCTTCTCCCCAAAACCATCTGTCTCATTTATAAGCAAATTGGAATAAGATATGATGTGCAAACCATACCAAGATCAGTGAAAACACAATTGAAGCAAATTGTCTTACATTGTGGTTTAACTGTCAAAAGGACCTTTTCTGCCTTTTTCATGGTTTTCACAGCCTTAGCGAGTGCAGGACAGAAATGACCTATTAATGACATACATCACACAAAAACTGTCAGAGACCAAATATACTATCTGATATGTCCATCATTTCCAAGAAGAAACCAGAGAACTAACCGTCTTTAACAGTGAACTCTACACCATCAGATTTCCCAACAACCGTACCATCCTCAAGTCTAGCCTCGTACTTAACTGAATAAACAAATATGCAGGAAATATACCATTAGAGAAATCTCAAACGCAAACCAATCTCTAAAGTAGGTTCATAAGAAAGCAGAGACACACCAAGAACTTCATCAAGATCCTTTGGGTTTTCCCACTTCTCTCCCGCAGCAAGAATTTTCTTAAACACACCACCATCTTTGCATATGTCCTTGACACTGGACCACGAAAGCAACTCCACGTCAAATTGAAGCGTGGCATTCGCAGGGATTGTCGGCGGTGAACCAGATTCCCCATATGCTAGCTCCGAAGGAATAGTGAATACAGCATTTTCGCCTTTCTTCATTGTCTTAATACCAATATCCCATCCTTTAATAACCTGACCTGCAAACACAATGCCAGGATAAAGGACAAACTTAACAACAATGGCATGATTGGCATCTCAAGTTCTCAACTCAATTCACAGATCACAGAGCTCTCTCGATGTGGAGCATTAGTACTCGATTTGGAACATAACAACAATGGCATCTCAACTCAACAATTCAGAGAACTCATTTTCAAGTTGACTTAGTTTATACTGATAAACACTAACAAAACCCAGTAGCACACTGATACTAGCATATATAACTATAATCACAAATCCAAGATACAGTATAAAGTTTTTTTTTGGACTGGTTAAATTAAGCTAACAATGACCTAAAGAGGAACAATCAATAGATTCAGTTCACTCACCTTGTCCGAGAGTAAATTTGAAAGGCGTGCCTCTGTCGCGGCTGGAATCAAACTTCGTCCCATCAAGCAAAGTCCCCGTGTAGTGCACTGCAGAAGAAGATCAATCCAAGTTCAGCTTCGTCGAAACAAGCAATCAATCGAAAGAGTTAAAAAAAAAAACATAAAAACTGAGCAATCGATGAAATCGATTACCTTCAACTTCATCGCCGTTTTCAGGAGTCTCGAATCCTTCGCCTTCCTTAACAAGCTTCTTCTTCAAACCTTGTTGGATCTCCTTCTCTTCTCCGACTTTGAGAAACGAGGCGGCGTCACCGAAATCCATGTCGTCGTCTTCGTTCATCCCACCGACCGGCGGCATCTCGAAATCTTCATCCATCTCGATTCAGAAAAAAAGCGTGAAGAAAACGAATCGCGAGAGAGAAAAAGAGAGAGAAACAGTTTGGGAGGAGAGAGGAATAGGTAATCTGATGATTATATAAGGTTTTGAGTTTGGGTGAAAAAAAGGGTTCTAGAGAGTTCCTTTCCCTTTGCCCTGAAGAGATAATTTTTATTCGAGAGAGAAAGGAGGAGGAGATGACGGAGTTAACAGACGGAAGATGTTTCCAGAACACACAGATGTTTGTTTCACTTATAACGCCGTTAAACCACTGGGGTTTAACTAATTACTAGTTTTGCATCCACGCTAGTAAATATTAAACCACTGGGGTTGAGTTTAACTAGGCATTTTCTTTTTAATATTATTTTGATATATGATTCACTTTTTTTTCAATCTCAGACACGTGCAAACAACACAAAGGCACACAAGTTAGCACGGACTGCTCGCATCTACCCATCAAATCTCGTTTTTGTAAACTCGTTACCCCGGTTTGGCTCACTGAACCGATATAGGTATTTAGGCTAGGCTGTTGACAAAAAAAAATACAAAATTCACACTAGTAATATTAAACCACTGGGATTGGGTTTAACTACGCGTTTTCTTTTAATATTATTTTGATAAAAATCATATTCGACCAATTTATTTATTGAGATATTATATGTGTATATTGGTGATTATACAAATATATATATAAAATATTAGGAAAATTGTTAAAAAAGCATAAATTTTTAAATTTTGGACATTCAAACCATGAATTATCGCGTGGACAGTTTAAATCATCAAAATATGTTGACTTTTAATTTAAACCAGGAACTTTTGTTTACTGAGCCAAATTAGACAAATCGTTAAGTTGCTTAACGAAACGATTAAACGGGGTTAAAAAACCATTGTAAATCACATATAAGTAAAATGACGTCGTCCCCTCTTTCTTCTTAAATCCCCAATTCAAACATGTGATGACTCTCTTCTCGCAACGGTTTAGGAGAAAGATGGGACGACATCGTTTCACTTAACCGATATTTACAACGGTTTTTTAACCTCGTCTAATCGTTATGTTAATTAACTTAACGTTGTATATAATTTGGTTCAGTCAACAAAAGTTCGTGATTTAAACTAAAAGTCAACAAGCTTTGATGATTTGAAGTGTTCATGCTTTCAATTGCCAAAATTTGAATGTTCATGCTTTTTTTGACAACTTTCCCAAAAAATATTGCAGTTTTAATCTCAAAATTATATATAGTTTGTGAGGTTTCAACGGTCTTGTTTCGAATATATATATATATCATGTTTGAAAAATGTATTATTTGGTCGACTACATATAAATTAGTATACCAAACTAACTAAAAGTGTAACAAAGTAATCAAATGTTATTTAATAAACATGGTATTGACACAAAGATAAAATATTATACATCACTTCTTCAAATCAAGAAAATAAGTTTTTCATCATTTTCGGTTTCATCTTTGTTATATATGTTTTCTATGAAAACAACAAAAAAGTAATAAATAAAGTTAAAAGTTATAATATTTTTTTAGCTAGTTTAACCAATACAAAATTCTAATTTAATCTACTAAATTGAAAAAAAAAACTAATAAACTCAACGCTTGCTTTCAGACTCATGAAAACTTTAATTTTGAAACTAAGAGAATAGATGCATATGAAATGAATTTTGAAATAAATTTAAAATCACAAAAGATCGACGAATTAAATATATTTTTTGTCAGTTTTATCTTGAAGAGGTAAAGACTAGACTTTTGTCTGGTGGCTGATTAAGGTATCAATTACCTTAATGTGCATACATCGTTGTAGCACCTTAGGGATCGAATCCAAAGAGATGTGATAATAACACACTAAGAATGCAAGAAACTAAATTAGCTAAGCTAATAAGATTTTAGTTTTTCTAACAATCATAAACAAAACAAAGAAACAAAGACTAACAAGATTCGAATTCAAACTAAGCGGAAAAAGAAACTAAAATGCTTAAATGTTGTAAATCAAGACTAAATAAGCGAACTTCAGGTAATGGTAATTGATTCGCGCAATTCCTAGCTAAACCGTGATGGTAATTCAATCAATCAATGCTAATCATTGGATCTAAGATCATTAATTTAGATTAATCCACTTCCGTGGCACTAATCACTTAATTAACACAAATTTTCATTCGCAATCAAATGATCAATAAGCATTAATCTCAAGTCTAATAAACTATTAAACACCCTAATCATCTATTTCCATAGGCTATGAATGTAAAACACTTAATGAGTTTGGTTGGGGAATTTCATCGAACACCTTCCGGGTATGAAATTCTCTAAGATCTAAATCAATATGGTTAATGTTATCTAGTACTAAAAACACCCAATAAGTAAGGATTTCATATAATCTAAGCTTTAAGCATCATGATCTAACTAGAAAACACCCTAATTGACATTACCCAAAGTTCTAGAGAGAACTACTTACTAATCCCCATGAAAACACAAATACCCATAATGATAATGTGCATAATCATGAAGATATTAGGAAATAAACAAGAATCTAAAAGGAAGAAACAAGAAATTGCATAAAGTTAGAAAGATCTCATACAAAATGTGTTTAAACCTTAAAAGGAGAAAGAGTTTCAAAGAAAAATAAAGCTTGACTCCAAAATAGGTCTAAAACACTTATATAGTGAAATGGGTTGGACCGGGTCAACACGGGACAAACCGGGTTTGACCCGGTTAGTTTTGGGTCTCGGTGATCTGCATCGGCTGCAGGTGGCCGATGTGGCTGGCCGATGTAAGCTTCTGGTTTTCTTCGACGAGGAACATGCATCGGCTGCAAGTGGCTGATGTGAACTTCTGGTTTTCTTCGACGGGGAACCTGCATCGGCCGCAGGTGTCCGATGTGGCTGGCCGATGTGGATTTCAAGATTTTGGCTTCTTCTTTCTTGAACCCTTCTCTTCTTCTTGGACATTTTCCTTGCCTCCAACAAGCTTTCTTTGGTCCATGATCCTCCTCCAAGTCCATCAAGCATCCTTAGCTCCCAAAAGCACCTAAAACCTTTCAAAATGCTCTAAGACTCTCTAGGACCAATCTAAGACTCACTACACTCTAAACACGGATGCAAACCTAAGAAAAAGTATCAAATGCATGCTAAAACACATAAAAACTATTCTAAATGAATGCATGAATGAAGTAAATAATGCAATTATCAACTCCCCCGAACTTGCATTTTGCTTGTCCGCAAGCAAACAAACAAGAACAAGTCAAGGAAGAAGTTCGAAAGCGGGAGCTCAAATCTGAGAATATCAACAAAAAAATTCAATTCAAGACCCTAGCAAGTAGTAACGATGTATGCACAAGAACAACCTCTACTTCAAAGAATTTAGCCATGCCCAACGCTACATGAATTGGGTTTAAGGCTTAGTATCCACAAGCATTCCTATCATCCAGCTCTTTAACATACATTAGGTGTAATGGTGAATCATGCAATGTACAAATCAAGAGAGCTCATTTGGTTTAGGGAAGAAGGTTTTGATATCAAAGTGATCTCAATCATGTAGATTACTCCATAGCAAGGGGATCTCTGATGAGAGAATGAATTTTGGCAAAATACTAAGAGTTAAAAACAACGGGTGCATACAAGGATTAGACTTCCATCTACTCATTGCCCCTTATGAATTCAAATCCTATCTCTAACCCCAATAAGTTCCAATCATACACTACCCACATCACAAGGCATTTTCCTTCTTTTACCAACTCTTTTCATCACTTTTCTTCTCTTTCCACACCTAAGGGATTCTTCTCTTCATCTCCAGCAACAAATGAATTGGCTTCTTATCTTTTCTTTTCTTCAAGCTCTTCTTATACTTTTATAACTAGTCTCTCATTCATCATTTGGATGTCTTAGCCATTTTGGCTCCTTTTTTTTTTCTTTTACACTTAGAAACTTATACTTCAACATTTAAAGCTATTTCAACAAATTCACACCAACCAATCCAAGCTTTTGCTTTTCCCTATTGTTTTTTTCCCAATTTTTTACTTTCTCCACATCTCTGACTTTTCCATCACCACTTCTCTTTTTTTTTTTTTTTTTTTTTAACAACACCCTAAAACCCAACCTAACTAATCCTAGCCTAAGTCTAGCTCAATGATGTGTGAGCTAGTTCTACATGAAAGTCTCTTTCTTGTCGTTCAAAACTCAACATGTAATGAACTTAGCAAATTTTGAAGGACAAGGACTTTCAAGTAGAATTAGCACACACATCATTGAGCGACGGATATGATCAATTGTTTATGTTTTAATTGATAAAACCTTGACAAATTACCTAGTTTAAGTGTGTTAGCAATCAGAACATCTTTATAATATTCCCTAAATAGACATGGTAATACACCAAGCGAGTCGTCAATTTCTAATTTCCATCATAACCAATGTTCTGATAAAAAAAAACATATATATATTTATCTTCGACTAGCAAAAGTAAATGATCCTAGACAAAGTTTGCCCATTTTCAGCAATTCCACGCTTTTTGTTACCAAACATAGGTATTTGCTTTCATCTTGAGTTGGCTTATACACCGAGCCAAGTTGTCATTGTCGAACTGCCAACATAACTAATGTTATGACTAGCCCTGGGCATTCGGGTCCTCGGGTCGGGTCGGTTCGGGTAATTCGGGTTTCGGGTCTTTTGGGTAGGAAAGAATTGGACTCATACGGGTCTTCGAAAAATTTCGGTTCGGTTCGGGTCGGGTCCTTTCGGGTTCGGGTCGGTTCCTTGATTTCAAATTAGAACCGATGTAGAACAAAAAATTTTTTCGGGTTCGGTTCGGGTCGGGTTTTTACCCGAAACCCGATTAAAAAAAAAAAAAAAAGGGTAAAAAACCCTAGCCGCCAGAGAGAGAAAAGAGGGAAAGAGAGAGCAGCTATGGATCGTCTTCTACTCTTCTTCTTTTTTGAATGAAAAAAAAGCTTCTAGATTCACGTTTCCGACCATACTCAACCTCCGTTCTTCCGCCATAGCCAGATTCAGGTCTCCGTCCGTACTCGACCTCCGTTCTTCCGCCATAGCCGGGATTAGGTTTCCGGCCAAAATCAGATCCAGATCCTCCATGCTCCGGTTTCCTTCCACCGTGTTCACCTTCGACGTGAGCGCCCCCGTGACCTCCAGGTCGGGCATAGCTACTGTACTCGGTGTTGAGAGTCTTGTCACCATAGGCAGAAGGCTCATGGTTGGAGGAAAAGACGGGTCGCTGGTACTCGAAGGCGTCACCGGATTGAGACGAGAGAGGGTAACAAGTCTCGTCGGACGGCGGGATTGAGCGGCCGTACGTCACGGTGATGTCATAGCCTCCGCTATACGGCGTGAAGTCATCCACGTCAAAAATACATCCAAACCGGTTCCAATCCCCAGTTCCGGTTTGTTAAAAAAAAAAAAAAATTGAAAAACATAAAAGATGTTTTTCGGGTCTTTCGGGTACCCGAACGGATCTCGGGTAAAACCCGACCCGAAACGAAACCCGAATCAAATTTGAAGAGGAACCGTTCGGGTTATTTCAAAGAACCGAACCCGAACCGAACCGTGTTTTTCGGGTCGGGTCGGTTCGGGTCCGGTCGGGTTTTATGCCCAGGGCTAGTTATGACCAAAACATGATTATTGTCTTCAACTAGCAAAACGTAAATGATTCTAGGAATGTTTTGAGATTTAAATGCGGACGACCATGACATAATCAACGAGTTAACGGTCTCATTTTAAAAGGAAATATAAGAAGAAGATGGTATAATCAAAGCTCGTTCTTCGTTTTTCCTTCGCTTGATGTTTTCCCGTTCACAGCAACAAGCTCGGTGTCGAATATTAGTGTCGCCCCACCTGCAATTCAGCACACATTCACTCTTTTTTTCATTGCTATCGTTTTCTTTTCTTTGCAGATTCAAAAAGCTAAACAAGCTACTATAAGTTAAAACCGTAATACAACTCATTTCATGGAACATCGAATCTCAATCGCAATGTCACCTTCTTAAGAAATGCAGATAGGTGTCGAAAATTTACACATGCGTTGTTGATTTATGGTTTAAAATGTACAGCATTTTTCTATGGCTGGTCAATTTCAGTATCATATGCTATCTCTAGCCTCATCATTAGATAACAGGATGGAACAGAACAATCTACTAGCCAAGTTCAGCCGCCACAAAGATAACATACCCGGGATCTTTGGTGGTGAGCCGTTATCACCATAACCAAGTTTAGATGGGATTTTCAGCTTTCTCTTCTCACCTACACAAGCTCCGAGTAGACCCTGGTCCCATCCTGCAACATTTAAATTTATTGCGTTACCTCCATCAAATAAAAAAGTAACAATAAAAGGCACAAGAGATGGAGTCGCTGCGATGCAATTGCAACACACCTGGAATGACTTGACCACTTCCAAGCTCAAACTCAATAGGGTCACCCCTCTCAAAACTTGAATCAAAGACAGTTCCATCTGTTAACTTTCCCTGCAGGAAGGAGATGACTACGTTAAATAATCGCCAAGCATTTTCTTATTTCAGATTCATTATCACTGTTTGTTCTTAAGCTATCCATCCAAGATTCCAATATCAACGTTTTACTATATACTAATGAAATGAATTCCACATTATCAGCAAATCATCATGCCCCCTTCTCACTGACAAATTCAGAACATATCAGTGATGTTTCTAGACGAACATATTCTAAATGCCGCAATAACAAGAAAACTTCTCCATGACTCTTCTTTTCTCTCAATCATAATACTACAAAGCACGCAAGATGTAAGCTTCCCAGCATAAGTTATACAGCTAGTAGAAGCTTCGATAACACTTACCCGATAATGGACCTTGATCTTGTCCCCTTTGTGAGCCTGAAGATCGCATTTCTGAGGCTTGTACTGTAAAAAGGAACAAAAGCAAGGGTCACAAAACTGCAGATTATGGACGAAGCCAAGTCCATTTCCAATTTCTTCATTAACTTTCTAAAGTAACATTGCATAGAAGAGTAGAAAACAAAAGCAAAACCCAAGTTTCTATTGTAGATCGATGCAATTGCAAAGAGGCAAAATAATATTGCAAAACCAGAAAGTTAAACAACGTAATCATGATCATTGTCATCTTATAATCACGCAAATATGAGACGAAAATCGATTTCGCAGACACTCCTAAACAGAGAATCAAACTACGTAGACAAAATTAAGCTCCGATTAGAGACGTGAAATAGCGTTTTGGCCTTACCTTGACACCAATCTGTAACTCTGTCACATCAGCTGAATTCTTCGCATAAGCTGAAGATCATCATCACAATCAGCGAGAAACAACAACATAAAGCCAAAGGAGATCAGATCAGATCAGATCAGATCGAAATCGAGAATGATAGAGAAGACGCTAGAAGGAATGATTACTTTACCTAATGTTAGAACGGCAAGCAGAACCAAAACTCCAGCAGCTCTCATGGCGGATACAGGGCTCATCGTCTTCGATCTATCAGTCACTGATTATACGGTAGATCTGTTTCCAGGAATACTCTTTTTAACGAAGAGGACAAAGTAAATGTAATGGGCCTGAATTATATATTTATATAAAGCCCATTCAGCCCATATCCAATCACTTGGTCGTTACTTTTCCACAAATTTTCTTCACCTAATTAACGTGTCAAGCGGCAGGACGCAGATAACGTATGAGCAAAAGCCGATCACGAGTCATTCACATTGTGCCTTAGGTTTTTAGGAACCATCTGAATAAATGGTTTAAGTTTCACTGAATGAACAAATGTAATGTACAAATGGTTTATATACATCAGTACACAAATGTATATAAACCGATACAACTCTGTTGAGATTTTAGCGAATCAAAACTAGAAGAAAATCGAAAACCTTGGAGAAAAACTTATGTTCATGAAACCGGAATTAACGCGTTGACACAACGAACAGCCACATGTGACAGTCGATAGAAGACGATTCACAGAAGAGATGATTCTTAGCAATGTGTAGAGCTACAGTATTTTACAGTATAGATCAGCAAGAGGGGAGCTTGGAAGTCGCAAATCTGTAAGATATGATCGATCCAACAAGTTTCATGAGCTAGCGAAGAATCTTGTAACCATCGATATCCTTGAGGAGAAAGAGTCATACAATGGTCATAAGACCTCATCTACACATCATTCAATTGGAACAGGATACAAAACAATGGGATTTTGAATCCTTGAATCAACAAAAACTCGCAGAATATCTCTATACCTTATCATGGCTCGAGTCTTTAGTCTTCCAATCACTATGCTTCAACGTGTGTAATGTATCTAAAGAACACAAAATCTTGAAGATCAAAACTTGATACTAACCCGTATAATTTGGGATCATCACTGAGCTCTGGGGTTGATTTACTAGAATGCAAAACACACACACTGAGAACCAAAAAGCCCCATCTTTAAGCCTTTTTCGGATTAGAAGAGCTAAGCAAACCGATGGCCTCTTCGAATGAACAGAACCCGATCATCCCTTGTTTAGAAAATACACCTCGTCCATCAATGTTCTGTAATTCCTTTCGCCCATCACCGGATCCCTTTTCTTCCATTCCTCAAGCAGCTCAAGAGCTTCATTCCCTCTGCCTTCCCTGCACAACTCGCCCAAAACCGTATTATAAGTCAACATATCCGGAGACAACGAATTCGCCAACATGTCATACACAACCTCGACCGCTTCATTCAGTCTCCTTTCCATGGCAAGACTACAGATCAAAACCATGTAACAGCTCCCACTCGGAACCATGCCTTTACTCCTCATCTCCTTGTAAAACCCTAAACCCTGTTCAAGCCTTCCTTTCTCACAAAGCCCTTTTGTTAAGTAGCCATAAGTATAAGCATTTGGCTCAGAACCATATAGAGCCATCTCACGGAACACCCTTATGGCTTCATCTACCTCGAGACACTTTGCATAAGCCTTGATTATCATGTTCAACACAAACGTATCTGGAATCACCCCACTCGATTTCATCTGCTTAGTGAGCGATCTAACGGCATGAAGATACACATAGCAAACATTCAACTTGTTGAATCTCTTGAGCAATGAGCTTAGAAGCAAAGTATAGGTTTCGAGGTCAGGCTTTGAGTTATCTGATCGAAGCATCTTGTTATAAACATCGAAAGCTCGGTTGAAAAGGAACTTACGGCCGCAGCAGAATCGGATGATGGAATTGTAGAGAGGAACGCTCATTTCGCAAGCGCCGGCGACGACTTCCTCAATTAGGGTTTCGGCGAACTTGTTTCGTTTTCCGGTGATTGCTTGTTTGATCATAGCGTGGTAAGCCTCGTGGTTGTGCTTGTACCCTCGCTGCTGAGCGGTCCAACGGAAGATGTCGAGCGCCAGATCCGGATCAGATTGCGCACGCAGCGCCGCCACCACATCCGAGTGAGTGAAGCCTGGTTTCAGATTTTGGATCCATGTCTCGAATTGAGTTTCGAGTGGAGTCCGGGTTCGAATCCGGGAAGGGGAGGTGTGTGATTCCGGCGGGATCGATGTAGACGAAGATGAGACGGAAGAGAAAGATAGAGATAGGCGACTCCCGGCGGAGGAAAGGCACGGCGGAGATAAATTCGGGGGGCATTTTACGGATTGAAGGAGGATGAGACGTCGGAGGGTCGCCGACATCGTATTAGCCGCGGCGGAAGAAGAAGTCGATCGGCGTCGTAGCTTTATTGTTCTCCGGTGTGTCCGTTTCTAAGCCAAAAGATGGGACTTCAAATTGAGTCACTCAATAGTCATTAGTAGGGTTTATCGCATTTAAAAAAAAAATTAATTATAATTGTAAACCCAAAAAAAAGTTAATTGAATTTTGTTTATGTTATGAATTAAATATATGAATGCCATTATAAGGTCTATATTCTAGGAGGTTTAAAATATTTTTGATTTTTTTATTTTTTTTATTCAGCTTATTTCCCAAGTCTATGTAAACCTATATATACATCTCATTATTCATGGAATAATACACAACAATATATTATTCTCTCTCTTTTATTCACAACACGTTATCAGCACGATTGTCTCTTCGATCTATTCTTCCACCGAAAAAATGAAATTTAATTTATGTCTTATGTTTATATTATTCTGAGATGATAAAGCGATGCCTTTTTCCAAATCAATCGTTATGGTAGGCTATGCCTCCACGATCATGATCATATGGTAGACTATGTCTCTTTAGATCAAAGGATTGTTATCAATGTTAATCTAGAATAACGATTACCAATGGTCTGATCTTTGTCATAATCCTGTTTTGAACCATGTTTATTATCGACTCATGGTTTGTCATTATGGATTCACGCTTACCATCAATGATTGATCTTTGTATCTGATTGTTTAAGAGTTTTGTTAAAATTCTTTAGATATTGAGTTTTTGTTATATAAAGAAAAGAAATAGAAAAAAACAATTTGAATCAATTAGGGTTTTTGTGATACGTAATTATCTTTTGACAAAACTATGTTTCGTTATCGATCTTGTTTTTTTTTTTTGTACTTTCGAATTGTTGCTTCATTACCAATCGATTGAATTTATAATAAACCTTGAATCATGTTAAGAGAAGCATTGGTTTTATTGCATCGTTGATTTCTATTGTGATTAAACCATACTATTTTATCATAGGAATCTTATTATTTAATTGCCTTTTATCGAACTAGTGTCATGCTTAATAATTGATCATTATACTTCATCACTTAGATTTTGAAGTTTTCTTATAATTCACGAGATGCATAGATGACGATTTATAAACTGGAAAAAAAAAGGTATGTTTTTCCTTTGATCTAAATTTCTAAATGAATTTTGCATTAAATAATTGCATCTTAATTGATTGATCGATTGATTGAAAACCTAGTTTAATAAAAAAGATACGAACAAAATAAGATATGATTATTCTTTGTTCTTCTATGAAATTTGATCAATTTTCTTAATATTTCAGTAAACTATGTCGAATCTTACGAGCATTGAATTTTAGGTTCTTGCTATCATTGGAGACAACTATTTGGCATGAGCATTAGATGCTGAGTTTCATCTAAATGCAAAGGAGCTTGGTGATACAATCACCGAAGGAAATAAAGCCGAAAATCAGAATAAAGTTAATGCTATGATATTTCTTCGCCGTCACCTCCACGAGGGCCTTAAAAACGAGTACCTGACCGTGAAAGATCCAGAAGTTCTTTGGAACAATCTGAAGGAAAGGTATGATCACCAGAAAACTGTGATATTACCTAAAGCTCGTTATGAGTGGATTCATCTGAGACTCCAAGACTTTAAGTCTGTGAGTGAATACAACTCAGCCATGTTCCAGATTACATCCAAATTGGAACTATGTGGGGAGAAAGTCACGGATGCTGAAATGCTAGAGAAAACATTCTCTACTTTTCACGCAAACAATGTTGTCTTGCAGACACAATACCGTGAAAAAGGATTCCAGAAGTATTCCCAGCTTATATCTTGTCTCCTTGTGGCTGAGCAGAATAACGAGCTCTTGATGAAAAATCATGGTTTACGTCCAACTGGCTCAGCTCCATTCCATTAAGCGAATGTGACATCCTATGATAGGAAAGAACAAAACTACACCAATAATAGTGGCCGAGGAAGTGGCTATAGACGTGGTCGTGGTCGTGGACATGGACGTAGACACGAATTTGGTTGAGGTCGAGGCCGAGTTTCTTTCAAGAAACCTTATTCTCACCATAAGTGGGAAAAGAAAGATGGTAACAAGCAAGAGAAAGAAACATATGAGAGTAAATGTCACCGATGTGGAGCAAAAGACCATTGGGCTCGTATGTGTCGTACACCAAAGCATTTTGTTTGTCTCTATCAACAATCATTGAAGCAAAATGGAAAGAAAGTGGAAACAAATTTGGTGTACGAAGATGGCGAAGATGATTTTGATTATCGTGATACGACCCACCTGGAAGTTACTGATTTCCTTGCCCATGCTGAGAAGAAGTGATTTAGAGATTCGTTATTGTTTTAGTTATGATTTTTTCCATTCAAAACTTTGTTGCTTGGCTTTTGCTTTTATTCTATGAATTTGTTGCTTTGCTGCATGGTTGAATTAATTTGATTTATTTTATTATGATTATGATTCATCTTATTTTATTTATTTGAAGAACAATGAATGGCGAAGATTTATGCTTGGCAGACAGTGCGACTAGCCACACCATTCTGAAAGATAAGAGATATTTTTCTCATTTGATAATGAAAGATGCTAGTGTGAGCACTGTATCGGGTAGTGCAAAGATAATTGAAGGCTCCGGAAGAGCATATATGTTATTGCCTATGGGAACGCAATTTGAAATCGATGATGCGTTATACTCTCCCAAGTCTAAGAGAAATCTTTTGAGTTTTAAAGATATCCGCAGAAATGTATATCATATTGAGACTATGAGCAAGGGAAGTGATGAATATCTTCATATCATTAGTATTTCCCAAGGCTCTAAAAATATTGTGGAAAAACTACCCGCACTCTCCACATGATGTACTATACTAAGATTAGTACAATTGAGGCAAATGCCATAGTAAACCAGAAGTTTACTGAAAACTTAAGCGTTTGGCACGACCGGTTAGGCCATCCCGGTTCGATAATGATGCGAAAGATAATAATGAATTCATGTGGACATTCATTAAAGAACCATGAGATTCGTCCTAACGACTTCTCATGTGCTGCCTGTTCTTTAGGCAAGGTTATCATACGGCCTTCACCAGCAAAGATAAATTCTGAATCGATTAGTTTTCTATAAAGGATACAAGGAGATATTTGTGGGCCGATTCACCCACCGTGTGGAACCTTTAAATATTTTATGGTTCTAATTGACGCATCGACTAGATGGTCACATGTATCCTTGTTATCGACCCGCAACTTGGCGTTTGCGAGGCTACTTGCTCAATTGATTAGATTACGAGCACATTTTCCAGATTTTCCCCTAAAGGCAATTTGCCTTGATAATGCTGGTGAATTCACGTCTCAGGCTTTTAATGATTATTGCATGTTCATTGGGATAAGTGTTGAGCATCTGGTAGCACATGTTCATACACAAAATGGTTTAGCTGAATCGCTAATTAAACGTTTGTAGTTGGTTGCTAGACCATTACTTATGAAATCAAAACTCCCAATCTTTTCTTGGGGACATGCTATATTACATGTGGCAGAATTAATTCGCATAAGGCCAACGAGTAATCATAAGTTCTCCCCATCACAATTGATTTTGGGTCATGAACCAAATATTTCTCATCTGAAAGTTTTTGGAAGTGATGTGTATGTTCCAATTGCTCCACCACACCGATCTAAGATGGGACCTCAAAGGAGGTAGGGAATATATGTTGGATTCGATTCTCCATCGATAATTAAGTTTCTAGAGCCATCCACGAGGGATTTATTTAAGGCTCGATTTGCAGACTGTCATTTTAATGAATCAGTCTTTCCAACATTAGGGGGAGAAAATAATCAGTTGGGAAAAGAAATATGCTGGAATGAATTATCATTGTCTTATCTTGATCCTCGGACTAAAGAATGTGAATTAGAAGTCCAAAAGATAATTCGTTTGCAGAGCTTAGCAAATCAGTTGCCAGACTCATTCTCTGACCCATATAAGGTGACAAAGTCACATATACCAGCTGAAAATGCTCCGATTAGAATTGATGTCCAAGAAGGACAAAATCAAGCTGCTAGAGAGTCTAAGGCACGCTTAAAGCATGGTAGACCTATTGGTTCCAAAGATAAGAATCCTCGGAAAAGAAAAGGAGCAGAAATTGGCAATGGTGAATCCGAGGATGCTAATAATATTGATGGATCTCTGGAAGAGACCATAGACATGAAAATAATGAAATTCAGGTACCTAAGAATGAAGAGATCTCAATTAGTTATGTCATGTCTAGAATGAAATGGAACCGAAAGAAAATCGACGTCGATGAAAATTTTGCATGCAATGTAGCGCTTGATGTTATAAATGAGAATGAGGATCATGAACCAACGTCTATTGCAGAGTGTACACAAAGAAATGATTGGCCAAAATGGAATGAGGCAATAGACGCAGAATTAAAGTCTCTTTCAAAGAGAGAAGTTTTTGGACCAGTAGTCCGTACGCCTTAAGGTGTTAAACCAGTGGGACATAAATGGGTCTTTGTGTGAAAGAAGAATGAAAATGGTGATATCGTGAGATACAAGGCACGTTTAGTTGCACAAGGGTTCTCACAAAGACCTGAAATTGATTATAAAGAGACATACTCTCCTGTGGTGGATGCAACAACGTTCAGGTTCCTTATCAGTCTGGCAATAAAAGAAGGACTTGATTTACGTTTGACGGATGTAGTCACATCCTACTTATATGGGCCACTGGATAATGATATTTATATGAAAGTTCCAGAAGGATTTAAACTGCCAGAAGCAGCAAATCCTAGTTCTCGAGAACAATACTGCATAAAGTTAAATCGATCTCTTTATGGATTGAAACAATCAGGGCGTATGTGGTATAATCGCCTTAGTGAGTATTTGTTAAGAGAAGGGTACAAGAATGACCCTATCAGTCCATGCATCTTTATAAAGAGATTTGAACAAGGATTTGTTAAAATTGCAGTGTATGTTGATGATTTAAATATCATTGAAACTCATGCAGAGATTTCCCATATAGTAGATTATTTGAAGAAAGAATTCGAGATTAAAGATCTCGATAAAATGAAGTTTTGTTTGGGATTGCAAATTGAGCATCTAAAGAATGGAATCTTGGTGCATCAAACGACATACACAGAAAAGGTGCTTAAAAGGTTCTTTATGGATGATGCACACCCTTTGAATAGCCTTATGGTTGTAAGATCACTTGATGTATTAAAAGATCCCTTTCGTCCTCGAGAAGACGATGAAGAAGTACTTGGCCCTGAAGTACCATACTTAAGTGCAATAGGGGCATTGATGTACCTTGCTAGTCATACAAGACCTAACATATCATTTGCAGTAAATTTATTGGCAAGGTTTAGCTCATGTCCAACTCGAAGGCATTGGAATGGGATTAAGCATATATTTCGTTACCTCAAAGGAACGAAAGACATGGGTTTATTCTTTTCTAACCTATCCGAAGAAGACTTGATTGGTTTTGCAGATGCTGGATATTTATTTGATCCCCATAATGCTCGATCTTAGATAGGATATGTATTCACATGTGGTGGTACCGCTATTTCCTGGCGTTCTATGAAGCAAACCATCACAGCTACTTCTTCTAACCATGCTGAGATTTTAGCTATTCACGAAGCTAGTCGAGAGTGTGTATGGTTAAGGTCTATCCTTCAACATATACGAGAAGATTGTGGTTTATCGAAAGGGAAAGAAGCTCCGACGATTATGTACGAAGACAATGCTGCATGCATCTCTCAACTTAAGGAAGGATACATCAAAGGTGATAGAACAAAGCACATTCTACCAAAATTCTTCTTCACACATGACTTGCAGAAGAATGGCGATGTTCGTGTCCTACAGATTCTTTCAAACGATAATTTGGTGGACTTATTTACCAAGGCGCTTCCAACTGCTACTTTCAGAAAGTTGGCTCATCTTATTGGATTACGCCGTCTCAAAGATCTAGACGGATGTACACATGAGGGGGAGTAAATGCGCGCTGCACTTTTTTTCCCTTAACTATGGTTTTTCCCATTGAGTTTTCCTAGTAAGGTTTTTAATGAGGCAGCATCTTACGCGCTTTACTACTATTCCATTATAATGGACATCCAAGGGGAAGTGTTATGAATTAAATATATGGATGCTCATTATAAGGCCCATATTCTAGGAGGTTTAGAATATTCTCGGTTTCCTTATTCTCTTTATTTAGCTTGCTCCCCAAGTCTATATAAACTTATATATACCTCTCTTTATTCATGGAATAATACACTACAATCTCTTATTCTCTCTCTTTTATTCACAATAGTTTAATATATATATATATATATATATATATATATATATCAATTAAGGTCACTAAAATAGTAAGAGTTTGAAGATTTATTTGATTTGTGTTTCTTTCTTTTCGAGTGCATCGGTTCTTTGGAGTGATCGTGTTTGGAATAGTCATTGACTTTGTTCTCGTTTCGATCATGTGTTCGTTTTTGTCGGTGCTGTTGCTTTATTAAGATCGGTTTATATTGGGATTAGGTAGAGATTAATGGGCTATGGGCCTTAATCTCTAGGGAATGTGTAAAAATTGTCCCACATCGGAAGTGGGAAGGGACATTGAGTAATATATAAGAGATTTGGGCCAATCCACTCATTGCCAATTGGTTTTGAGTTGGAAACCTAAAAAACTGTTTCGGTTTTTATTCTTTAATTAGATCAACGTGTAATCGGACTTTAATACAATAAATCTAAATATGTCAGTAAGCACCTTTGAAACATTCTTAATTATCCAAGCGTTGATATAGAAATAGTCATAAGCGGTGCACGTCGGTTTTTTTTTTCTTTTTTTCTTTTTGTTTCCACTTTTCTTGTTTCTTCTTCAATGCCATAAGATATAGAAAAAATCAAAGAAGATGATAGCTGCTTTAGCAAACTTGATCTTCTCGACTGTATGTTTCTTGTCTAATTTAATTTCTTATGTGATATTCCACGTCGCGGCTTGTTCCTTTGTTCTATTTGTTCAAACCTTCAAGATTCCAGGAGAAGCCATTTATGCCTTGATCAAGCTGGTAAGAGATACATCAGAGTCTTGTTTTCCCAAATTATGTAAAATAGGTGTTGATCTAATCAGTGAAGTGTTTACGATCTTGTTTGATCTGGCGAAAGGACGCGCCATGAGAATATCAGATTCGATCTCATTGACAATTGGTGATGTGAGGGAGAAAGGAGTGCCATGGTTTGACCAATTTCTTAAGGAATGGCCGAAAGTTTTTGAAGGATTTATCGAAATGGTATCTACTGTAGTTAGGGGTTTGTGGAATAACTACAAGGATGCTTTGTGTTATGTCTACCGAAAGTTACATGAGTAAACTATACTTGATGTAAACCTATGCATTCCAACATTATTGGACAGTTAATATCTTGTAGTCATTTCTTGCAACTTTTTTTTTTTTGGATCGTGGATGATTTTTTTTCAAGCTATTATAAACTCAACTCATAGTTCCTTTATTTTATGATTTTTAGATTATTTGTTAATAAAAAGATTTTAGATATATTATCCATATATAGATATATGGGTTTATGGATTAGAATTTAAAGATATTGAGATTAGTAGACATTAATTATGTCCAATAACAATAACAAATAAGGTAGTAACAAATTCAAAAACAAGTTATTTTGTGTTTTATAGTAATAGATTTAATAATAGATCAGTGGTAGATCCATGAATTTTTTTACCGGGTGCAAGTTAAATCTGAAAAATAGAAATACAAAAAAAAAACTATTTCATATCTCATTTTACAAAATCATCCTACGATCTTTCATATCTTGAAATCTTTTCATCGTTGTCTCATTCGTAACAGTCTCAAACACATCTTTCTCAATAAAACAAACTAAACAATCGTTAAGAAACTGATCACCAATCCGATTGCGTCGATATGTTTTCACGATCTTCAATGCTGAAAAAGATCTCTCAACAGTTGCAGTTGCAACATGCAAAATTAAAACTAACTTCAAAAGCCTATAAACCAAATGATATAATAGATATTTTCGTGTATCCACGGGCATACGAGCAAGATCTCCAAGACTCTCCAAATGACTAAATCTTTCATGACAATTACGACGAGTGGCGAACTCATAAAAAAAGCTCCAATGATACAAATATTAGATACAAATAATCAAAAGGAATAAATAATTAGAAAACAAAATAAGAATTATAACATAAAATTTGACTTACTCGATTAGAGAAGGAAGAGAATTAGAAAGAAAGATGAAGCGATTATGGATAGAAAGATGAAGCGATTAGGTTTATTGGCAACTAAGCTTAGTTGTTTAGAAAAAGTAAGTTAAACATTAATTATGGGTTTTTCTAAACATTTTGATAGGAGAAAGCCCATATTAGAATATGAGTGATGTTTAGAATTTGCTTATGGGCCATGATAAATAAAATAAGGTTGCGAAACAAAATTAGTTTATGGGCTCAACAACAATTTTGGGCCGATGTCAATGATAATAAACCCAAATAAACTATAACGAAAATTAAAAACAATATGGTGTCACTTGTAAGGGTGGTGGGCATTTCGGTTTAATTTCGGGTCCGGTTCGATTGATTTGGGTTGAATAAAATTCTAGCGGAACTCAACCGAAATAAGTTTGGTTTGGTTTGTGTTCGGTTTGGGTTTAGTTCAGTTTGGTTTAGTTTGGTTTGGTTGTAATTTGGTTTGGTTTTAGTTTGGTTTTTAAAAACTCAACTTATAAAAACAAGAATCCTAACGAAACGTAAACAAAACAAAGCCATAAAAAAAAACCATTCCCTAAAAGTCTAAAACCATACTAAAATCATCCCACTTAATCAAAATAAAAAATGAAAAACCTGAACTAAAATACGGTGCCATTTTCTACCTAAACTACAAACAAATTCATATTTCCTACCCAAACTATTGAATATAACCCAAATCCACCATTGACCGCAAATCCGTTAGTCAACCCGTCAATCAGTCTGAGTCAGCTGCCACGTCAGCTAAAGTTGCTGTGTCAGCCGCCACGTCAGCAATATATTTTTGTTTTAAAAAAAATCCAATTATTTTTTCAAAATTTTGTTTCTATATTTATTTTTTATGTCAAAATTTTTAATATTTCATTAATCTTAAGCAAGTGGATTGCTTCTCAAAAAGAAAAGAAAAGAAAAAACCACTGAATTATCTGAACCAAAAATCAAATTTTTGTATATGAACTCAATTAATCAAAACTTATGAATTCCAACCAAACCAAAATAAAATTTGGAATTGAACCGACCATATACCTAAATATTTCTATTATTAGAATGAAATATAAAAGTTAGAGAAAAAATGTTAAAAAAGTGGGCCAGTGGGCCAGAAATTAAAAAAAAAATATGTAAATCAAATAATCAATTTTCAGCGTAGTAATTAGTTAGGTATGAAGATAGAAGAAGAAAAAACTTAACCGCTAATTCAAAAAATGTACAACTGAAATCGAGATTAACCGCTCTCTTTCTGAATGCTTCGATTTAATTTTTTTATCTATCCATAGATATGAAATTTATTTATTCCTTTAAAATATAGTTCCACAAAGAATAGGTGAAATATATATTTTTAGATCGTGTGATTAAAAGAAAATTTACAACATAAAAATTATGATTTAAAGATAATCATTTTTAGGTAATTAAGATTAATGAAATATTAAAATTTTAGACAAAAAATATAATCTTGGCATTTTTTATGTAGATTTTATATTTCATTCTAATAATAGAAATATTTAGGTATATGGTCGGTTCGATTTCAAATTTTATTTCGGTTTGATTGGAATTCATAAGTTTTGATTAATTGAGTTCATATAAAAAAGTTTGATTTCGGTTAAAATTTTTGACAAAAAATAAATATAGAAACAAAATTTTGAAAA
>PKMM01015942.1:640615-670851 GCA_002933915.1 Eutrema heterophyllum | reverse complement strand
GCAGAAGCCTTGTATCGATCGACACCAATCTGGTATCGATCGACACCAATCTGGTATCGATCGACACCCCTCGCAGACTGAGCCAGAAATTGAGAAAACACCCAAGATTGTCGAGGAAAGGGTTTACAAGCCTAAGGTGCCATATCCTATGCCACCTAGACATCTCAGAAACCCCATTACTGCAGAGAAGTTGCTCGGGTTTGAGAAGATGGTAAGGAGGATTCCCCATACGATGTCTTTTGAAGAAGCTTTGGAATACCGCCCTTTGCTTAGTCACTTCCGAGATTGCAGAGAAACTCTAGAAGAGATCAAGACACTCTTCGTCAAGGCAAGAAGCACACCACCACCATTGAAGCAGTTGACTAAGAGAGAAGACCTAGGAAAATTTTCAGTTCCATGCTCTATCTCTGGAGTTGAATTCAAAGAGTCTCTCGTTGATTCAGGGTCTAGCGTCAATGTCATGTCAAGGGCAATTGCAGAGAGGTTGAGAATTGATATAAGATCTCCCAAGATGTCTCTTACATTTGCGAACTCCTCCACCTCAATTCCATATGGTACCATCCCTGATTTGCTGGTTAAAGTAGGAGATTGTCTGGTTCCTACTGATTTTCAGGTTGTGGAGATGAGTGCAAGATCTAGTACGCCTTTGATTCTTGGAAGACCGTTCATGGCTACAGTTGGTGCAGTTATAGACATGCCCAGTAAGAGAATCTCGTTCTCATACATTGACATAAAGATCTCCTACAAAGCCATTCCTTCTAGAGGAGCTCCCAAACATATCTCTTGCATCACCGTTGTTACAGGAGAGACGTTGATGGTTGATCTTTTGGATGAGCCTTATGATGAGCCAAATGTCATAGACGTTTTAGATGGTCCTTCTATCATCACGAAGAGAGACATCACAACGGCTAAGGCAAAGAAGAAGGTAAAGAGCAAAAGAGTCGAGGGTGCTACCCATGTGACTCTAACCCCTCAGAAGTGTGATGGAGATTCGATTGAACATAAGGTGAAGTGCAAATGAACCTCAAAACCATTCTCTAAGGTCAGAGTTATTCTTACTTCGGAGAGGAGGTTGTGGAGAGCATGTTGAGCAGAACTCTGAAGCTGTAAGTGTCTAGTTGTAGAACTTGCATGGGAGTAAGTTCTCAATTTTCTCCTAACTGATCACCTGAGCCAAAGTCAAGCTAGTGACGTAAAACAAGCGCTTGGTGGAAGGCAACCCACTGGTAAGTCTCTACATACGTTTTTCTATTATTTTTGCTTTTGGTTTTGTGTCTTGTGTTTCACGTGCAGCAGATTCAGAAGAGCAGTATCGATCGACACCCACCCGGTATCGATCGACACCATCCACACGACAAAGGAGCTGGGTATTTCTTAAGGGACCGTAAGCTACATATCGATCGATGTCAAAATTGCATCGACCAATATCCCTCGTATTGATCGATACCAGCACGGTATTGGTTGATACCCGTCACCCAGGTTTGTCTCCTTCGATTTTCACCAATCCACTCAGCTCTTCTGTTTTTCTTTTACCAACTCTAGGCTAGATAACACTGGGGACAGTGTTGTTTAAGTCTGGGGGAGGTAGTTGCTGACAACGTTTTTGTTTTTCTTAGAGTCAGTCGTTTTTGTGTCAAATTTGTTTTATTGAGTCAAAATTTTGTTGGAGATTATGATCTTGTTCTTGAATCTACTGCTTTAACTTCGCTTCTGAGTGTCCATTGTTACATAATCAGTTCTAGATCAGACTAATGAAAAATCCAAAGGCTGACCAGTTAACTAGAAGACACCCATGTTTTCAACAGAGTTCATTCGAGCTTGAGCCAATTTTTTGCCCTTCATCAATGTGGTTGATCTCCATAAAGCTTGATTCCTCATTCATATCTGACAAAGGAAGTCATGTGTTTAAAGTAATGACATCTCTCTCCCCTGTTATAAGTTAATAAATAAGAGCACAAAAGATGAAATGATTTTCTTCTGAGTAGAGGGCTAGGAAAATTTCCAGCGATCCCATTATTCTACTTGGAAAGGAATGATCACACAAAGGTTGGAAGCGAGGTTAGGAAAATTTCATGTGATACCACTATTCGCCTACGCATTTGATACATAGAGAGGGAAGAACCGGGGATTCGGTGGCAAACACCATCAATACTCGCGTCTCAAACCTTGATTTGTATATGCGAATAAAAAAAAAAAAAAGAAGAAGCATAAAGTGAAAGAAGTCTGGGGGAGAGGAAACAATACTAAAAAGTGTGAAAATTGGGTGGTTCTTGTGTCATGATATTGTATGGGAAAAAGTCTAGAAGGTTCTTGGCATTGACTGGATAATGCTGCGAAATAATGTGTGGAGTCTGGGAAGCTGCAAATGTCTACGGAGAAGTACATGGTGGTCTTATCTTGGAATTGGTTAGGTAACATATGAGCGCTAAGTTGAAGAGTCATTGCAATGTTTCAAGAACAAGTGAGTCTCCGTGTTTTTCAAACCTCTTTCTCTTGTTTAGCTTTCTGTTTGCTTGAGGACAAGCAAATGCTAAGTCTGGGGGAGTTGACATATCATGGTTTTTACCCGTTTTTAACCATGATATAAGTCTTATTAATAGAGTCATTCTAGTATTTTTGGAGTATTTTTGAGTGTTTTCAGGTTTTAGGTGACTTTGGGAGAAATGAGCCATTTTGGGTGAAGATGAGCATATGGAGATGTAGAATCATGCAGAGCCGTCAGAAGTTTGGCATTCGTTGAAGAACTTCCCACCGATGGATTGAACTCAAATTTTAATACAAGACAGATCAATGGATTAACCTTCATTTGGAAGTGGTTTGAGACCATTCCAACGGTGCGATCAAAATGTATGCCAGTTTTCGTGAAGACAGTCCAGTCTGGCGAGCAGAAGAAGCATGGCGTCGATCAATACCACTAATGGTGTCGGTCGATACTGACTGTAAGAAAACAGGAAACGCGACCTTTTACAAGTCTAGAGAGTTTGCCCCTTGGTCCAGAAGTCTTTAATTATTACAAGAAGCCCCATAACGTGTTTTTACATTATAATTAGGTTTTTCAGCCACTTTTGTTGGCTAAGCTTTATTTTACTCTGGTTTTTGTGAGAGAGATTTGTTACAGGGTTTTTGGGAGACGATTCTGAACCCCTTTGTTTCTTATTGATTTCTTCTATGCAATTCTATTCATCTATGATTTCTGTTCCATTAATCATGTCTGAGTAGATCCACTTTAGGTTTAGGGTTTTCTCATAAAGGATTTCATTGAGTGCTGGTAATTGATTGGTTAGAATTCATAATCTGAATTAGTTCTTCACCTTAGGTTGTTCTCAAAGCTAATTCTAGGTTGACGAATCTGGAACTTAGATCTTAGATTAATCGATTTGGCACGACAGTGCAATTGATAATCTGACAGAACTTAGGGTGAGCAAAATAGCTATCCGCAAAGAGATTTGGTTTAGTTGTTTTGTGAACATATCAAACCTGAACTTTAAAGCTCGTTTAGATCTTTAGGATTTGCAAAGAGATTTGAGATTATGGGATTTAGATTTAGATAATTCTCGCAACGACAGTTAGTTAATTATAGCTTAGTGATTTGAGTTCAAGAACCGTGCATAACCTGAATCCTGATTAATTGGTTTATCTGCATCCTCTGATTTCCTGAGAAATACCCTGAACCTATCTTTCCTCCATTGAATTACAACTCTTTTAATTTCATTTATTGCTTTCTGTTAAATTGAATCGCTTAACGTAATTCGAATATAATTGGTCTATTGGGTGATTTCTTGAGTCTCTGTGGTTCGACCCCTAATATACTGCAACTACAGCTGTTAGTACTTTAGGGTATTAATTTTGAGTTTATCAAAATTTTGCGCCGTTGCCGGGGATTCTAAATTTGCCATTAGATTTTAGTCTAGAATTTCGACTAAGTTCGATGGTATCGATCGATACCCAACTGGTGTCGGTCGATACTCGTCGTATTTTTTTTATTTATTTTTGTTACTTACGTGCTTTGACTTTTGTGTTTCAGGTGTATGCCTAATCGCACTCAATCAATGATTTGGAAATTTGCCATTAGATTTTTGTTTTGAAGATTTGGAAAGACTTTTGTATGTTAGGCTTGAAAATTTCGGTGACAGAACCAAAGTAGTTCCACCACGGTATGAACCAATATGGAGATTTTGATAAATCACAAATGGTATAAAAAAGATTAGCCACGTGAGTTTGTGTTTCGGAGATTGGATCAAGAAGGAATTATACCAAATCTGACAATAGTCCCAATAATTGAAATGGACATTGAAACATGGGAGATTTTTCAGATTTTCTGAGAAATTTAGACTTTCAATAAGATCATATTCCCAATCGCTTGGAGCAATGACCTTATGGATCTTAAAAGTGGAATAAGCAGGATCAATGTGGTTATTGAGATAAAAATGTTTGAAGGACACTGATTTTGTTATTTTCAAAATCGTTTGAAAGAATAACACAGTTTTATCTATATCATGAGGTTTGAAAAATCTGTTTTTACCAAAATGTTTTTCAATTGTTAAAAACGGGTCATTGTTGACCAAAAATCCTTTTCAATATTTATAATGTTTTGATAAATAGATTTTTCAAAACTTTCTGAGAGTGAGGTTTGTGAAAATTCCTTCAAAATAATTTGCAAATTATTCGAAGGTTTTGAAATCATCTTAGAGGTCTGGTTTTCTTTTGAAATCATTTTTGAAGGGACCTCGGAAATTTTTGAAACAATTTGAGAAGAGGGTTTTTTAGAAGAATCACCCTCTTGTTTTGACAAGCTTAGCCAAAAGCTTTTTGTAGTTGTGGAATTTGATCCATGATCTTTTCTAGAGATTGAAGAGAGTTTGATTCCTCTTCTTATTTCACATTCTATTTTGTAACTGAGATCCAAGGTTCTGTTTTTATATGTGGGGATGTGTTTAGGGGTATGGTTTTTTCTGGGATTTTTTCCAAGGATATGCCTTCGCCTTTATCAATCTTCCTCGGAGGCATCGTACCTGTTTTGAAGGAATTCTCGTGTCAAGAAATCTGGAACGGGAAAATTGTCAAAAAAACATGAACTTTCAAATTTTGGCCATTCAAAGCATGAACTATCGCGTTGGCAGTTTAAATTATTAATTTCTGTTGACTTTAAATTTAAATCACAAACTTCTGTTGACTGAGCCAACTTAGACACGATGTTAAGTCGATAAACGGAGCAGATAAACGAGGTTAAAAAACCGTTGTAAATCTTGGTTAAGTGATACGACGTCGTTTTCTCTTTCTTCTTAAAACCCCAAATCACGAAAAACCTCAACCATCTTTTGGGGGGGTTTTTAAGAAGAAAGAAGAAACGACATCGTATCAATTAACCGTGATGTACAACGGTTTTTTAACCTCGTTTATCCGTTCCGTTTATCGACTTAATCTCGTGTCTAATTTGGCTCAGTCAACAGAAGTTTATGATTTAAATTTAAAGTCAACATAAATTGATGATTTAAACTGTCCACGCAATAGTTCATGCTTTGAACGGCCAAAATTTGAAAGTTCATGCTTTTTTTGACAATTTTCCCAATCTGGAACAAAGTTTGAATCTCCTTTAATATATTATATATCGAAATCAAAAATACTTAGAATTGCTTGCCATCACGCAAAAATCTGTTTTGAGGCAAGGTTTTTAACACCTTTTTGTAAAACTTCTTTAGCACTTTTGCAATCCATTCGTAAAAGAATTTTTTTATTCAAAAGATCACTTTGAAATTTTTGGATACCTTACATAATACTATACTTAAAATTTCTTTTTAATAGTATAGTAGTTCCTTTGGGTATCATTCCAATGTGAAGACGTAAATTGGACTATACTCTTTCGACCATCTTCATTATTTTGCTTAAGAATACCCCCATATCCTACATCTGACGCATCTGTTTCTACGACCTTTTTTTAAATCTGGATCCGCTATGTGAAGACAAGGGATTTCAAGGACTTGTCTTTTAATTATTTTTACTAATGCAGTATAATCTTTTGTCCAAGGAACCGGGTTTTTCTTTAGAAGACTATGCAATGGTTTTGCTATCCTATTTATGTTAGGACATAAATCTAATACATAATTAAGACTTCCAAGGAACCTTTGTAATTGAGATTTATCTAACATTTTATCGGGAAATTTATTTGCAAATTCCAAAGATCTTTCTATTGGTGTTATCATACCTTACGATATATATATAATGGGCTAGAAATATGATCTTAGTTTGAAATAAAGACATTTTTGTTTTTGAAACGACAACAAGACCATTTTTTCTTGCAACATAATAAAATGTCTTTAGATGTTTGAAATGTTCATCAAGAGAATTTGAAAATATTAAAATATCATCAATATACACAATGCAAAATTTTGAATACTCATAAAATATGTCATTCATGATTCTTTGAAGTTCCGAATGTGCATTTTTTAAACCAAACGGCATTACATTCCACTGGTATTGACCAAAAGGGAATGTAAATGCTGTTTTATAACGATCGGTTTCAAAGATTTGAATTTGCCAAAATCCTGATTTAACATCAAATTTTGAAAAAAATGTGGGCAGAATAAAGCCTTTAAAGTTAATCTTTTTTATTTGGTATTAGATATATAATCCATTTTAATGCAGTGTTTAAGGGTTTATAATTAATTACTAACCTAGGAGTGCCTCTTTCTATTTCAGAATTTTTATTTACATAAAAGCAGCACATGACCAAGGTGATCTTGATTTTGAAATTAGGCCTTTGTTTCGAAGATCTGAAATCTATTTTCTACAATGTTTTTCTAATTCAGAGTTCATTTGTATGGGACGAGCCTTAGTGGGAATTTCTCTTTCATTGAAATTTCCCTCGTATGGCAAATCAACAATATGTTGTTTGCGATTCCAAAAGACTGTCGTTAAATCTGAACATATTTCTTTTTCAAATAGTTTATCTAGATTTGAAAATTTTTCTTTTATTTCTTTAGTATCCAAAGCCTCTTTTGTTTTTTTGTAGTAAAAACTCTGATTTTAAATTTTCCAAGTGGAACGTTTTACTATGTATTAAAGAATTTAAGAACTTTTCTTGTATTGAGCAAGCTTTTATTAAATTTAGACTTCGCTTTTTTGGTGTTTCAAGAAATTGGAAAGATAAATTTTTATTTTGGTTTTTGAAAGAAATTGAATCATCCATGACTTTGTATGGTGTGATTAAATTTATGAAGGGAGTTCCTAAAATAACCATTTTGGTATATGTCATCTGTGAGGACAAATGCGATTTTGATGAAAATATTATCTTTTAAAATCGAAGCCTCTACTTTAGATTATATGCGAAGTTTAGAATTATTAGCGGCATATAATTTTTCTCGTGTTTTTTAGATGAAAACCTTTTGGGACAAGCCCATACTTGATACAATTTAGATCGGCGCCTGTATCAAACAGAGTGATCGTATCAATTTTGTATTTTTCATAGAAAACAAGTGTGACTCTTATTTTATATTTTCTGGAAGTGATTTCTCTTAGGACACAGAGGAAATCATTAGGGGCGGATTCTAGAGATTGTATTTGTTCCTTTAGATCGAGATCATCTTCTATGTTATTTAGGTCATCATTTTCTTGTTCCTCAGAACTAGAATAATGATTCCCTTTGATAGAATATATAATCGAGTGAAAATACTCCGAGTCTCTTTTTTGTTTTTCTTTGAGGGTTTTGAGATCGTTTTTTACTTCTTTGATTTCTATCCTAAGATCTTGTATTGTTGTTCTAGAACTATCTTTCTTTCTTTTTCTTTTGTTAAGAATGGTGGTTAGGTCATAAGATGATTTGGAAGATGTTGGACCATGAGACTTTAACGGGGTTTGAGAGGGTTTTACCTCTTTTTCGTTTAAGGAAGAAAGGATTGTTTCTAGGAATTTTTGTTTTATTTGAGGATTTGAGATGTAGTTTAGGATTTCATGCTAGAATTCTTGATCTTTTGTAAGAACGTTTATTTTCTTTTCATCAGATTCTGAGCCAAATGATGAGTTTTTCAATTCATCAACTTGTAAGGCTTTTTTAAGAGGATAGTGATGAATCAGAATCATAAGATGATGATGAATGATCTAGCAAGAGATTTGAAATTTTACTTGAAAGTTCTTCTCCAAGGCCGAGTTCTTGGATTTTTCTGTTAAAACGGAAAAATTTTGAAGTGTGACCCTTTATAATGCATTTGAAGCACGTGGGATTTTTATAGAATGGTTTGTTGGTTGGGGTTTCTTTTGAAGTTTTTGAAGTAAATTTCCTACGAGGCTTTTGCCAGGAATTTTTGCGAGGTTTATAATTTTTTTATAGTTTCTAGAGTATTTTCTAGGTTTATTCTTAGAGTAGTAAGAATTACTGCAATCTCCTATGTAAGATTTACTACTTTTGTTAGGGTCGATTTTGAATTGTTTACAAAAGGAGCCTAATTCCACTTTTGTTCTTTTGAATTCTCATTTAAGATGTTTCTGGAGTTTTAGATCTTGACAGATCTTGAGACCTTCTTGTTGAACAATACTTATCAACTCTCCATATGTGAAATCATCATAAGCAATTATTTGGGTTGCCGTGGAATCTCTAATTTTATTTCTAACCTTTTCTCCTAGAAGGTTTGGGAGTCCTGCGAGGAATTTTTCTTTCCAAAAAGGTTGGTTTGAATCCTGACGAAGTAAAACCCTAGTAAGAAAATTGTTTTTGTACCATTGGAAATCGCTAAGCCTTTTGCATCTAAGGTTTGAAAGGAGTGCGGCATTCTTATCTCTAAGTATGGAAGGATCTCCTATAAAGTGTAAGGTTATAGCTATGACTAAGGTAGCTACATCATCTGGTTGGGGGTTTCCAAAATTATCTAGCATTGGCAAATTTTCTTCGTTCGTTTTAATGGCATATAGGATTTCTGAACGTTGCTGATTGTTAAGGTAGTTATCCCACCATTCTTTAAGCTGGCCCGAAAAACCAGCTATTAGGAGTTGAGCTACAGTCTTATCGTCATTGCCTATTTGTGTTATATAGGCATTTGCTATCATTGTCATTTTTTGGAGGAAATTTAAGATATTGTACTCGGATATGCCATCGATATTTCAGTCATATACCGAAGACGAATTGAGCCTAGATTGTTCTATTGGTTGGATTTGGCCTAGATCAGGGGCGGAGATTACTTGTCGTTCCTGGTGGTTTTCCCAACCAATACGGTTTTATCTCAGGGATTGAATCATGGTTTTGCTCCGAGGATTCACTAATATAGGAATCGTTAGCTAGAGTATTTATTTGGACTTTAGAAGTAGGAGTATCAGGAATATCCGATTTGTGAGGTGTACTACTTTCTCCTTTGTCTACTTTGATTAGTTGGCTTTGGAGAACACGAATGAATTCCTTATTCGTTTCTTGATAAGTTTTAGAAATTTGGAAATGTTTGAATATGGGGTTTTTGGTTTTCTTTTCAGAAGGAGAATCTATTGGAGCGATAAGTTGATTTTGAAATGATTTTTTGATTCTATCAAGTTGTTTGCTTATCGTACCAAGATTCGTATTTGAAAAATTATTTTGGACAATGATATTTTTGATATTAGATTTATCATCTTCTTGGGGACGTTTAAAAGGAATCGCTTCAATTGGTGTACCTAACCATTCGAGCTTTATTCCTTGTGGAGGAGGATGGTTGGAACGAATAAGTTTTCCATTTGCACGTGTTTCCCATTCAAGGGTTTTGTTACGATTGGTGATAGGGTTCGCAGTTTTGGAAAAAGGAAAATGAGTATTATTTTTGAATGCATAATCTTCAAATCAATTGAAAAACAAAATTTGTATTTTATGCTCATGGAGATAGTTGTAAAACTTTTCTTGGATTATATTCCTATCTTTCAAAAAGTTTTTAAAAAACCAAATTCTTTTTTGGGTGTTATTTTTAGAGTAAAATTCATCTCGCAATAATTTTTTAGAGTAAAATTCATCTCGCAATAATTATTATTTTCCGCTGAGTAAACATGTTTTGGGATTTGTGTTCGGAAATCAACATTTCTTAAAACAGAATTTGGAATATCGGAAGTTGAAAATCTTGGTTGAAATTTTGGGCATTTTTCTAATCTGGATAAATCTTGTGCTAATTGAGAGATTCTTCCTAGATCAATAGTTTCTGGAAGAGAGGAAGATTTACATGAATAATCATCCATGTTTTCATGAGTATTTCGAATGAAAGAAAGTTTTACTTTTCCATCATGAAATTGCTCGATATGTTTTAAACGTGTATTTGGCTCTTAAGGTTCTTGAGGTTTTGTAGGTTTTGGCTGGTGATATATCATGGTTTTTACCCGTTTTTAACCATGATATAAGTCTTATTTATAGAGTCTTTCTAGTATTTTGGAGTCTTTTCGAGTCTTTACAGGTTTAGCTACGTTTGGAGCTGAATTGGAAATATTGGAGCATTTTGGAGCCAAGCAAGGATCATGTAGCTGAAGGATCGAGTTGAAGTCCTGGTGTCGACCGACATTAGCCTGAAGAGTCGACACAGAAGCTTGGTATCGATCGATACCACTTATGGTGTCGATCGATACCCATCGCATGAAGAGAAGGATCGCGACTTTTTACAAGTCTGGTAAAATTGCGCCTTGGCCCAGAAGACTTTAATAATTACAAGAAGCCCCAGAACGCGTTTTATGATTATAATTAGGTATTTCAGCCACTTTTGTGGAGAGACATTATTTTACTTTGGTTTTCTATGAGAGAGCTTGACAAGTCTGAAACTCTGTTCATCCGAGAGAAGATTTCGAACCCTTGTTTACTCTCATCTTATTTATTTATTTCAGAGATTTATTCAGTTATGTTTATTGTTTCAATCTCCATGTCTGAGTAGATCTCCTGTTAGGTTTAGGGTTCTCATAAAGGATTTCATTGAATGCTAGGTTAATTAGTTGGTTAGGATTCATAATCTGAATTAGTTCTTCACCTTATGTTGTTCTTAAAGCTAATTCTAGACTGATCACATGGAACTTAGATCTTAGGTTAATCGATTAGGCACGACAGTGCAATTGATAATCTGATAGAATCTAGGGTGAGCAAAATAACTATCTGCAAAGAGATTTGGTTTAGTTGTTTTGTGAACAGATCAAACCTGGACTTAAAGCTAGTTTAGTCTTTAGGATTTGCAAAGAGATTTGGAGTTCTAAGATTTAGACTTAGATAACTCTCGCAACGACAGTTGGTTAGTTATAGCTTAATGATTTGAGTTCAAGAATCGGGCTTAACCTGAACCCTGACCAGTTAGTATATCCGCATTCTCTGATTTCCTGAGAAATACTTTGAACCTATCTTTCCTCCATCGAATTTACAACCGTTTAATTTACGTTATTGCTTTCAATTACATTGATCACTTAGCTTAATTCGAACCTTTAAAATCTATTGTGTGATTCTTGAGTCTCTGTGGATTCGACCCCTAAATACTACAATCGACAAAGCTGTTAGTACTTTAGGGTATTAATTTTGAACTTATCAGCTTGACAGCTCCTTTGAGGACCTATTCATCTGGAAGATTTATATCTTTCCATTGAATAGATCTAGGAATAACGGAGTTAGATCTTGATACAAGACTTTTTGGAGTCTCGATTTGAGATCAATTCTCAATATACTATGTAGTATATGAGGTGTCAATCCAAATGGGTATTGATTCAAACACTAAGAATGCATAGAACATCTTAATCTAAGCAAGCAATGTTGTTTTTGAAGTTTCATTAAGCAAACTATGGAATTTAAACAAGTAAAAAGACTAACAATGCTAAGCGAAGTTGATTTCAATGATTAAAGGCGAATCCAAGGATGAGGTTATGGAATAAAGGTGATCCTATGGCTAACTCATGAGGCTCAATACTTAATTTATGCTAATCCCTAGGTTTGATCACTAATTATTGACTAATCCTCTCTCAAGACACTAATCACTTCGCTAATCACCAAATCAAGATCAAATACTCATTTGTGATAAGATGATTAGCAAGCATTAAGATTCGAGTTCTAATCAACCAATAATCCTCTTAAGCAACTATTCTCATAGGTTAAGAATGATTATCTTTAAATAAGCTCTTTGGGGAATTTCATTAAACACCTTGCGGGTGTGAAATTCCCTAAGGTCTAGATTAACTTTCTCAAGCCTAATCTAGCATTAAGCACACTTAGATAGAAGGGAAACGAGTAAATCTAACCCTAAGACCAACCATTGAATCACTCTAAATCTACCTCATCCCAAGATCCTAAAAAGACTACTCATTAATCATGATGGATACAACAAATCTTATGAGAGACATGTCAAATCCCATGATTAGATGATGATGAGATTAAGAAAATGAGATAAGAGAAGAGGAGATTAAAGATAAACTTATATTGCACAAACAAAAGGAAAATTATCTCTTACAAATCACTTAGAACTCAATAGGAAAGTTTTTAGCAAGAGAAAGAGATCCTAGAAAAATTAGGTTTAAAAATTATTTATAGTGAATAGTAACAAACTGGGTCGACCCGGGACAAACCGGGTACTGACCCGGTTTAAATGGGTAAAAAGTTGATTCTGGGGCGCCTACACAGATGTCACACCTCGGTGTAGTACCTCGGTGCTAAGGGAAATTGTTTCTGATTCTGCACCGATGTGTGACCTCGGTGTTGAGGTGAGGCTTTGTCTTCTGAGAGTGCACCGAGGAGTAGCACCGACGTGTGACCTCGGTACTGGAGTGGAATGAGTTGGTCCGGAGGAAACGCACCGAGGAGTCATACCGATGAGTGGCCTCGGTGTCGTCGTTGAGAACTGTCGCCTACACCGACGTCATACATCGGTATTGCACCTCGGGGCTAAGACATTTTCCTTCTGTTTCTACACCGAGGAGTGACATCGATGTGTGACCTTGGTGTAGTCCCCTGAAGCTGCGATACCGAAGTCACACATCGGTGTGGGGACGTCGACTTCGCGGTATGGAGTTGCCGAGGTTACACCGATGAAGCTACACCGAGGTGTGACCTCGGTATGGTGGCTCGACGGGCTTCTTCAAGTCTTTAGTCTTCTCTTTCTTGCCTTCAATTAAAATGGCTTCACGTCCCAAGTCTCGAACCTCTTCCAAAGCACCTAAAACACGGTCCAAAACATGCAAAGACTCTCTAGGACCTAATGCAATGTCCTAAACTCCTAAGATGACTAAAACGCTAAGGAAATGACACGAACTATATGCAAACGACACGAAACCTAAGTGATATGAATGCTAGAATGATGCAAAATATGATGATATCATATCTCGAAAGATCTGTTTGAAGTAAAATTTTTACTTGAAATTTTACTTTCGAAGAGAAAGCACTTGTCATGGCTTTGTAATGAACTCTAAAAATTATGGAGATCTTTCGATTATTTCGTAGTTGTGAGTTTTAACTTGTAAAACTAAAGATTTTAAAATATTTTTGTCGTTTAAAGAAACCGTAAAATTTAGATAACAAGTAAAAGAAATTTGACCAGTACACAAACTAGATTCCATAGAGCTTAGTAAAGAATCTTCAAATATTTTGAACCATGTATCTCTTAGGATAGCTAAAATTGATTTAATCCTTCTGTTGAAAGTGTTTAATTCCGACTTGGACTAAACCAATATATATATATATATATATATATATATTTAAAATTCTTTTCTCTATGTCTTTCTAAAGCACTTTTAGAAAACAAATGAATTGTTTCGAAAGGTTTTGTAAGTTGAATATCTCGTTCTTCAGTTTTGATAGAGAAATTTGTTTTTAAAAATTTTTATTTTTGAAATTTGATAAATTTGGTCTTTATGAACTTTTGGGATTTCCCAATTATCAATTGACCCTTGGAAATCATCTATTGTTGTTTCATGACTAGTGATGACCATTTTTGAATCTCTAATAGATTTTCTTTCGGACCTAGAGGAAGAAGCGAATTCGGACCTGTTTGATGTTAATCTAAAATATGAACTCTTTTTTTAAGAATACTTTGGAAAAAAATCTACGACTCCTTACAATCCTGTCTAGATAGGTTAAAATAGCCCAACACCTATGGGACTTATGACCTTTTTAGACGGGCGAAAACACTCAGGAGAACAAAGTTCATTTCCTTAGAAACTAAAAATGAGATTAATGGAAGATCACAAGAAACTTAGACCTAAGACGCATGATCAATATTTCCTAAGAAAATCACTAAGGATTCAAGTAGTAAGTCGAGACGGTTAATTTTGACCTTAGTATAAACTCAAAACAGATTTCATCAAAATACCAATATGATGTATGACAAAGCCAATTTTGTTTTGACGTATTTGACCTTTAATTTGACCATCTGAATATATATGACCTCTAATTTCTTCCCTCTCACCCCGAACTAAAGTCATGGCTCTGATACCATAAGGAACTACTCTACTATTAAAAAAGAAATTTTAAGTATAGTATTATGTATCCAAAAATTTCAAAGTTAAGCCAGTGCCGTTTTGAGTTTCAAAAAATATTTCTAGAAAAATATTTTCAAATTGATAAAATTTATTGCGAGATGAATTTTACTCTAAAAATAACACCCAAAAAAGACTTTGGTTTTTTAAAAACTTTTTGAAAGATAGGAATATAATCCAAGAAAAGTTTTACAACTATCTCCATGAACATAAAATACAAATTTTGTTTTTCAGTTGGTTTGAAGATTATGCATTCAAAAATAATACTCATTTTCCTTTTTCCAAAACTACGAATCCTATCACCAATCGTAAAAAATCCCCTGAATGGGAAACACTTGCAAATGGAAAACTTGATCGTTCCAACCATCCTCCTCCACAAGGAATAAAGCTCGAATGGTTAGGTACACCAATTGAAGCGATTCCTTTTGATCGCCCCCAAGAAGATGATAAAGCTAATATCAAAAATATCATTGTCCAAAATAATTTTTCAAATACGAATCTTGGTACGATAAGCAAACAACTTGATAGAATCGAAAAATCGGTTCAAAATCAACTTATCGCTCCACCAGATTATCCTTTTGAAAAGAAAAAAAAAACCCATATTCAAACCTTTCCACATTTCTAGTTCAAGTGGCAAAACTATCAAGAAACAAATAAAGAATTCATTTGTGTTCTCCGAAGCCAACTATCGAAGTAGACAAAGGAGAAAGTAGTACACCTCACAAATCGGATATTCCTGATACTCATATTTCTAAAGTCCAAATAAATACTCTAGCTAACGATTCCTATATTAGTGAATCCTCGGAGCAAAACCATGATTCAATCCCTGGGATAAAACCGTCTTGGTTGGGAAAACCACCATGAACAACAATTAATCTCCACCCCTGATCTAGGCCAAATCCAACCAATAGAACAATCTAGGTTCAATTCGTCTTTGGTCTATGACCGGAATATCGATGGCATATCCGAGATCGAAAGTAGAAATTGTAAGGAGATTGCCTTAATTTCTGCTTCAGATTTAGCTGCTGCTAGCATCGAAACCATCTTAGATTTTTGGGCCAAGAAAAAGGTTGTTTCCGGTGTTTGGTTAAGTGTTTGGTTTGATGTTTGGGTTAGGGCGATGGACGAGTTTGAATTTTGGATCTTTATCCAATCTAGTATATTGGACGGAAAAAGGTTTGAAGGGATCTTGAAGGAATTATACCAAGCCTGACAATAGTCCCAATAATTGAAATGGACATTGAAACATGGGAGATTTTTCAGATTTTCTGGGAAATTTAGACTTTCATTAAAATCATATTCTCAATCGCTTGGAGCAATGTCCTTATGGATCTTAAAAGTGGAATAATCAGTATTAATGTGGTTGTCATTGAGATAGAAATGTTTGAAGGACACTGATTCTCTTATTTCCATAATCGTTGAAACGAGTTTTAAGAATACCCAAATAAGACACTGCAAGAGAACAATCAATCACAGTAATATAGATGGGATCGAATCCACAAGGACCAAAGTTACCCTACAATTCTCACAATTCGAAGCTAAGCTAAGACAAGATTATGGNATCGGATATTCCTGATACTCATATTTCTAAAGTCCAAATAAATACTCTAGCTAACGATTCCTATATTAGTGAATCCTCGGAGCAAAACCATGATTCAATCCCTGGGATAAAACCGTCTTGGTTGGGAAAACCACCATGAACAACAATTAATCTCCGCCCCTGATCTAGGCCAAATCCAACCAATAGAACAATCTAGGTTCAATTCGTCTTTGGTCTATGACCGGAATATCGATGGCATATCCGAGATCGAAAGTAGAAATTGTAAGGAGATTGCCTTAATTTCTGCTTCAGATTTAGCTGCTGCTAGCATCGAAACCATCTTAGATTTTTGGGCCAAGAAAAAGGTTGTTTCCGGTGTTTGGTTAAGTGTTTGGTTTGATGTTTGGGTTAGGGCGATGGACGAGTTTGAATTTTGGATCTTTATCCAATCTAGTATATTGGACGGATAAAGGTTTGAAGGGATCTTGAAGGAATTATACCAAGCCTGACAATAGTCCCAATAACTGAAATGGACATTGAAACATGGGAGATTTTTCAGATTTTCTGGGAAATTTAGACTTTCATTAAAATCATATTCTCAATCGCTTGGAGCAATGTCCTTATGGATCTTAAAAGTGGAATAAGCAGTATTAATGTGGTTGTCATTGAGATAGAAATGTTTGAAGGACACTGATTCTCTTATTTCCATAATCGTTGAAACGAGCTTTAAGAATACCCAAATAAGACACTGCAAGAGAACAATCAATCACAGTAATATAGATGGGATCGAATCCACAAGGACCAAGGTTACACTACAATTCTCACAATTCGAAGCTAAGCTAAGACAAGATTATGGTTTTGGATTGCAAAATAATGAAAACAAATAAAGAGCGATGTAAATTCAATAAGAGAAAAACGTTAGGTCAAGGGTTTTTTCGCAAGAATCCAGATATCATGAATCAGACAACTATTCAAGGAACGATTAAACACAAGTTTCAAACTCAAACATAAATATCTAACCAATCCAGTTCCGTGGTATTGATTACTAAACCTAGCAACCTAGAATCTTAACTTCCGTTGAACCTAGAGTTCTAGACCAGCATTAACGAATAGGTTTGATATGTTCACGAATTGCCTTAACATCAACTTCCGTTGGCTAAGGATAATTCGCTCGCTTATGTTCTTTCTCGCAACCTACGACACTTCTGTGGTATGGATTAAACCCTAGATCAGAGGCAACGCGGTCAACCTAGCATAAGCAATAAACACAACAATAAGCGAAAATCACAAAGATAAATCCCTATCCGTGTCTAATTCAATGATTCATGGATCCCGTTGAAACCCTAAACCTAACTATGAAACTACTCAGACATGGTAGCCGAGAACAAGCAGAGAGATGAAGAACTCATAATATAAATCAAAGAGAGGAAAGGGTTTAGAATTCTTCTCAATAGATGTAGAGATTCTTCTCCAAAACCAAAAATCTGAATAGAAAAGAAAGTGGTGTCGTAAAAGTGGCTAAAAATAATGTATATATAGGGTTCTAGGCGGATTAGGTCAAAACAGGCAGTTTCCAGGGCAAAACAGGAAAATCAGAAATTTCATTTTTCTTCTCGTCGACTTGCATCGATCGATGCACTCCTTGCATCGATCGATTCTGAATTCTCTGGGCATGCTCCATCGATTGATGCACACCTTGCATCGATCGATTCTGGATCTTCTGATGGGATTACATCGATCGGCTCCGGTCTTGCATCGATCGACATGAACTTCTCTGGTGATAACATATCGATCGATGCACTCCTTACATCGATCGATTTTGCTCTTTTCTGCACGATTACATGCGTTTTTGCCCATCTACCTCCAATTTCTTTCTTAAACGCCTTTTTACCTGAGATAACTAAATAAATAACTAAAAGACTCTAAAAACGAACAGTGACTCGATAAAATACTCAAAAGGAACACCAAAACATACGAATGGGGAGTCAAGCTCTGAAGACACCAATCACGATGATGAGGTAAAAGGAAGAGCTCAGAAATTAGCTCAATTTTTGAATTTTTCTGGAAACATGGATGCCTATGATTAACTGGTCAGCCTTTAGATTTTCCATTAGTCTGATATGAAGCTAACTCTGTAACAATGGTCACTGAGACGCAAAATCACATAAAAATTCAAAGGTCGTGATCATAATCTCCAACAAGTTTTGACTCAATAAAACAGAATGACTCAAAGAAAACATCAAATTGACTAAAAAGGAAAAAATAAAAAATAAAAAAATAGCGTTAGCAACGAGAAAGACCCTCCCCCAGACTTACCTCACACCGTCTCAGTGTGAAAATAAATCAAGAGGAAGGCAAAACAGACTCAAGAAAAATAAAATAAAGGAAAAAAAATTAAAAGCTAAAGGTAGAAAACGATACTGGTGAATCAGTGATCCTCTAAACTACCGCTCGCATCATGTCCTACCATGCGCCTCCTCCTGGGAAGTCTCGCATCTGTTGGTTGTGAACTACCGGATCCGGCAATGTCAGACCTGCGCCCAGCAACGTTAGGCTCGGGCTCAATGTCGTGCATGCCAGCAGCTGGCTCATCATCACGATCATCTATAGCGGCAGGTGCTCTGAAACAGGAAGGGCTCCTAGGAACCGGTATCCTAGAGAGTGCTCCCCAAGCATGGCATTGTTCTTCTGCAACCCCCACTAACATATTTCTACTTCTCCTCATCATCGGTCTCGAACGGGCAAGGTGTGAGATTGTACTCACTGCAATCTGGAGGAATAAGGTACTCTGTTCGATCAGTTGTGTCATCTGGAAAGTCCTCCGGTCTGTGAGATGTAGATGCTCTGGTGGATGAGCGAGAAGCTCTAGCGGATGGTCCTTTGCGTCTGCGCTGAGAACCAGAAGGATCAGGTACCAACTTGTTCTCTGGTGGCATCCAATCAATGTTCGTTGCGTCCTCCAATGAGGTCAATTCCAGATCGGGCAGCTGAAAGTTCAGGAGTTCGCCATCTGAGTTCTGAAACTGATAGACGAGCTTCGGCTTGAGGATATGACAGGCCTGGAAAAATTGCGGATGCATACCGCCTAACTTATCGCCGAAAGAACACCGCGGTATGTTAAAATGATCGAAGATGGGTGTAAGAAGGGCCCCGACGTACTCCTTTTTGCCCCTTCCAGAGAGACCTCTAATCTTCTTCCCCACCAAGACCTGAGCAAGGACGGCCCCAAGGTTTACGTTGTGATAGTTGGGGAAAAGGACTGGTAGCTCATGAGCTATGTCTGGTGCAACTCCGTAGTAAAGCATAATGAGCTCATCGGTGTGCATAGCTCCAGCCTCGTCCCTAGCAAAGAGAATATGGCTAAGGACCTTCGCAAATACCCTGAGTGCACGATTACGGATGCTTGTCTGCTTGGAATAAACAGTGTCGTATTCTCCGCTAGCTATCTTCTTCCAAAAGCTTTTGGCGTTGGGGAATTCAGCAAAAGAAACCTCCTCGTGGCTTGCCTTGAAACCATACAGGGTGCAGAGAACAGGGATCAGAATCTGATGGGGGATGCCCTGTGCGAAGAAGAAGAGTGTTCTTCACTGGCGACCGGTTCCCTCGGGTTCTCATATTGCAACTCAGCGGATGCCAAGAATTGGCGAGTTAGCTCATGATCGAAAAATTCGTCGAGAGTGGCTAACCGTCCCAAATCAACACGCTCAATAAAAAGCTCGACATCCTGCGTGATACCCATTGAGACCAATGTGCAGGTACATGCAAAATGCATGGGGCACATCTCCACGTTTAGCAGCCCATTGTAAAATACACTCTCGTATTTGCCCCATTTGTTGGACAGCGTCCGGTTCTGGTAGACTTTGTCTTTCTGTATATCCTTCTTGGACATCATCGGAACCGGAAAGGTTAATCCATCGGGTCTAGGCCAAGGTGCTTTGCTTTTAGTTTCATGTGCTAATCCCTTGCCCTTGTCTTCGTTCTGCTGGTTAGTCCTTGACATTGTCTTGNCGGAAAGGGTAATCCATCGGGTCTAGGCCAAGGTGTTTTGCTCTTAGATTCATGTGCTATTCCCTTGCACTTGTCTTTGTTCTGATGGTTAATCCTTGATATTGTCCTGGAAAATGAACAACAAAATTTTTGCAAAGTGAGCTCCAAGTACAATAATCAGCACGCAATCATATCCAGATGTTGTGTTGCGATAGCAAACAACATTATATCATAGTTGATTAGTCGCAACTGTTCATATCAATAATTCGCTTCCATGATACGCGATGTGTGAAAATTGCCAACCAACATATGCCTAAAAATTTGCAAAATCAAGGGAAGTGGGAATTCATGCAAATACACGGTTTAAAGACAAACTCAAACCCGCAAGAGACACATCGAAATTTCACATGAGCTCGGGTAAAACCCAAAATTTTCCCAAATACATAAACCCTAGATATTTGAAAATTTCTCAAAAATCCAGCAATCAAAACAAAGGGGTGGTCGAAATGTATGCCTGGATAGTTTAACAAGGTGAATAACACAAGGCATCTAGCTATTGAGTCATGAATCAAAGCGACGAACCATGGGTGATTTCTCTTACCAAAATCGCGACTGTAAAAGGGGGTTTCGGAGTTCATACCTTTGCTAATCAAGAAATCTGGGTTGGGGGTTTTGTGGAGCACGAAAAATCAATTGGGATGGACACCAAAATCGTTCAAATCCGTGGAGAATCAAAAAAGTTATGAAGGATTGAAGATTTTGTGTTTGTGAAAAAATAGAGAGCATCGATCGATTTTTAGTGTGGAGGAGAGAGAGAGAGAGTCGTGGAGGAAGAAGAAGATAAGGGGGAAAATCGGTCCAATTTTAGTGAAATAAACCGGATTAAACCGGATTGATACTCGAAATACTTACCTGGATTGGCAATCGATCGATGCAGGTGATGTATCGATTGATTTCCATTTCTCTGACCCCTTGGCATCGACCGATGCACACCTTGCATCGATCGATTGTCGTTCTTCGGACTCTTCTGCATCGATCAATTCTGCCTTGTTCGATCTATTTTTTTATTTTTTTTTTTCTTGAAGAATAAGAAACTGAAACCAAAACCACAATTTATTAAGTTAGTGTCCTAAAAAACCAAAACAAATATATATAACTTACCGGTGGGTTGCCTCCCACCAAACGCTTGTTTTAAGTCTTCTAGCTCGACTCCTCGTGTGTTCTAGGTGGATGATAGATCTAAGGGGCTCATATCTCCCTTAGCGTTGTCGAAGTAGGAGCCAAAGATTTCGCATGGCACGACGAAACAGCCTGGTTCTTCGAGCTTATGCAAGGTTCTGGGCATAGACAGTGTCTTCCTGGCTTCGTCGAACATGTCTTCTATCTCATACTTGTCTTTCTTACTATACCAAAAGAGCCCCCTCATTGCTGGGTATTTCTCCAAAGCTTGAGCAAACGACATGTGGAATGAAATTTCCTTCACAATGGAATGAAAATCATCTAGCATTTCCTTGCTTATGGACCGAGTTTCCCAATCTCCATGCTCTGGAGGTTGTTTTCTACCAGCAATTGGAGTTCCCTCGCATGGTTTTCTCCCTCTAATCCTTGCAGTTTGCTTTATCATCATGCATTGATGATCTGTCTTTGGCCCAAGGTTGTTGTCTACGTCCCTTAGAACTCTTGGAGAAGTCTCTTCCTCAGCTAGAAATCACAGCATTGCAATGTTTGGTTGGAGCAAGTTTTGCCTCCTCTGAATCGGTTCTGAGGTGAAGGTTGACAGTGCCTTCGACGTTGGATAGACGCTTTTGAAATGTCTTGAGTTCCTCAGAAAAATCGAAAGACATATCCCCAAATCCTATGGTTTTGCCAAGGAGATCATTATACCTTCCATCCATTTTGAAATGAACATCTCGGATTGCTTCCTCCGTTTGCTTTTGTCCTTCGTAGAGAACATAGATGGTCGAATAAGCTTCTTTTCCTTGGCTACCAATTTCTTCCATTCTCCTCTCCATCAAATGTGTCTTATTTGCAAGACTCCCAAGAGTTGTAACCGTAGTTGAGAGGTTTTCTCTCAAGTTTGTGAGTTTCTTTTCAAAACTGTCTTCCATCAGCTCCATGGTTTTGTTGATATGATCAATGAAAATTTGGTTTTTCTCGATCTCGTGGGTCTGCTACAGCTGCATCTCTTCTATCTGCTTCACCTTCTCTTCAAGTTTTTGTACTTGAACGTATATAGCATCACACTTCTCACCGAGATCGTTTTTGATATGATCCAACCTTGCATCAAGCTCAAGCGAGGATTCCTGCTGATTTTTCAGTAGCGTATGCATCATGGCCTCCAGAGACTCGTTGGTGGTGGGATCGTAGCAACGAGGTGGTACTTGAGGTTGTGGCTGGTAGTAACAATGGTTGTGCCCTTCATGATCAAAGTTGCTCCAGTTCTGGTTTTGGTGTGAGTAGAACGGGGTTGGTTGACTTGTGTAGAAGCCTGGCATTGGGATGTAATCTCCAGCAGATCCATGGTGCACAAGTGACAGTCTCTGGGCTTCATGAGTGGGAGGAGGTCGATGGCCATTAAAGTAACCATTGTTTCTTGGGTAGCAATCCATCTTAGAAAGTCCCTGAAACGCAAGAAAATATAAAACATAATATGTCAATAGGTCTTAGACTAAATTTTAAATTCAGAATTGAAGGTAACGCTATCGGTCCCCGGCAACAGCGCAAATTCTTGAAACGAGTTTTAAGAATACCCAAATAAGACACTGCAAGAGAACAGTCAATCACAGTAGTATAGATGAGATCGAATCCACAAGGACCAAAGTTACACTACAATTCTCACAATTCGAAGCTAAGCTAAGACAAGATTATGGTTTTGGATTGCAAAATAATGAAAACAAATAAAGAGCGATGTAAATTCAATAAGAGAAAAACGTTAGATCAAGGGTTTTTTCGCAAGAATCCAGATATCATGAATCAGACAACTATTCAAGGAACGATTAAACACAAGTTTCAAACTCAAACATAAATATCTAACCAATCCAGTTCCGTGGTATTGATTACTAAACCTAGCAACCTAGAATCTTAACTTCCGTTGAACCTAGAGTTCTAGACCAGCATTAACGAATAGGTTCAATATGTTCACGAATTGCCTTAACATCAACTTTCGTTGGCTAAGGATAATTCGCTCGCTTATGTTCTTTCTCGCAACCTATGACACTTATGTGGTATGGATTAAACCCTAGATCAGAGGCAACGCGGTCAACCTAGCCTAAGCAATAAACACAACAATAAGCGAAAATCACAAAGATAAATCCCTATCCGTGTCTAATTCAATGATTCATGGATGCCGTTGAAACCCTAAACCTAACTATGAAACTACTCAGACATGGTAGCCGAGAACAAGCAGAGAGATGAAGAACTCATAATATAAATCAAAGAGAGGAAACGGTTTAGAATTCTTCTCAATAGATGCAGAGATTCTTCTCCAAAGCCAAAAATCTGAATAGAAAAGAAAGTGGTACCGTAAAAGTGGCTAAAAATAATGTATATATAGGGTTATAGGCGGATTAGGTCAAAACAGGCAGTTTCCAGGGCAAAATAGGAAAATTAGAAATTTCCTTTTTCTTCTCGTCGACTTGCATCGATCGATGCACTCCTTGCATCGATCGATTCTGAATTCTCTGGGCATGCTCCATCGATCGATGCACACCTTGCATCAATCGATTCTGGATCTTCTGATGGGATTACATCGATCGGCTCCGGTCTTGCATCGATCGACATGAACTTCCCTGGTGATAATATATCGATCGATGCACTCCTTACATCGATCGATTTTGCTCTTTTCTGCACGATTACATGCGTTTTTGCCCACGTAACTCCAATTTCTTCCTTAAACACCTTTTTACCTAAGATAACTAAATAAATAACTAAAAGACTCTAAAAATGAACTGTGACTCGATAAAATATTCAAAAGGAACACCAAAACATGTGTTAGAAAACGGTAAAAACCAAGTATATCAATTCCCCCAGACTTAGCATTTTGCTTGTCCTCAAGCAAACAGAAATCTAAGCAAGGAGAAAAAGTTTGAAAAACACGGAGACTCACATTTCCTTTAGAATTTTGCAATGACCATTACCTTAGTAATCCACATGATTCTGAACTAGTTCCAGATCGAACNTTTTTTCGCAAGAATCCAGATATCATGAATCAGACAACTATTCAAGGAACGATTAAACACAAGTTTCAAACTCAAACATAAATATCTAACCAATCCAGTTCCGTGGTATTGATTACTAAACCTAGCAACCTAGAATCTTAACTTCCGTTGAACCTAGAGTTCTAGACCAGCATTAACGAATAGGTTCGATATGTTCACGAATTGCCTTAACATCAACTTCCGTTGGCTAAGGGTAATTCGCTCGCTTATGTTCTTTCTCGCAACCTACGACACTTCTGTGGTATGGATTAAACCCTAGATCAGAGGCAACGCGGTCAACCTAGCCTAAGCAATAAACACAACAATAAGCGAAAATCACAAAGATAAATCCCTATCCGTGTCTAATTCAATGATTCATGGATCCCGTTGAAACCCTAAACCTAACTATGAAACTACTCAGACATGGTAGCCGAGAACAAGCAGAGAGATGAAGAACTCATAATATAAATCAAAGAGAGGAAAGGGTTTAGAATTCTTCTCAATAGATGCAGAGATTCTTCTCCAAAACCAAAAATCTGAATAGAAAAGAAAGTGGTGCCGTAAAAGTGGCTAAAAATAATGTATATATAGGGTTCTAGGCGGATTAGGTCAAAGCAGGCAGTTTCCAGGGCAAAACAGGAAAATCAGAAATTTCATTTTTCTTCTCGTCGACTTGCATCGATCGATTCTGAATTCTCTGGGCATGCTCCATCGATCGATTCTAGATCTTCTGATGGGATTACATCGATCGGCTCCGGTCTTGCATCGATCGACATGAACTTCTCTGGTGATAACATATTGATCGATGCACTCCTTACATCGATCGATTTTGCTCTTTTCTGCACGATTACATGCGTTTTTGCCCACGTAACTCCAATTTCTTTCTTAAACGCCTTTTACCTGAGATAACTAAATAAATAACTAAAAGACTCTAAAAACGAACTGTGACTCGATAAAATACTCAAAAGGAACACCAAAACATGTGTTAGAAAACGGTAAAAACCAAGTATATCAATTCTCCCAGACTTAGCATTTTGCTTGTCCTCAAGCAAACAGAAAGCTAAGCAAGGAGAAAAAGTTTGAAAAACACGGAGACTCACATTTCCTTTAGAATTTTGCAATGACCATTACCTTAGTAATCCACATGATTCTGAACTAGTTCCAGATCGAACCTCCATGTACTTCTCTGCAAGCATTCGCAGCTTTCCCAGACTTAACTCATTATTTCGTAGAATAATCCAAAGCTATCATTGCAGGGTATCATCAAGGATCGTAGTGCCAAGAACCTTCTAGACTCTTTCCCTTTCGATATCATGACGAGACAACAACACAACCTTTGGTACTTTTTCCCTCCCTCAGACTTATTATTTTCTCATTTTCTTTCTGTAGGGTCAATGGCTGATAGAACGCGAGTATTGATGGTTTTTGCCACCGAATCCCCGGTTCATTTTAGTGCCACCCTTTTATTCTAAGGTGTAGGCGAATAGTGGTATCTCTGGAAATTTTCCTAACCTCGCTTCCAACTTTAGTGTGATCATCTCTTTCGAAGTAAAATAATGAGATCGATGGAAATTTTCCTAGCCCTTTACTCGAAAGAAAATCTCTTTATATTTTCTGGTTTTTATTTTAAATAAGGGAGAGGAGTACCATACTTTCACACAGGTCGTCTTGTCAGATACGAATGGGGAGTCAAGCTCTGAAGACACCAATCACGATGATGAGGTAAAAGGAAGAGCTCAGAAATTAGCTCAATTTTTGAATTTTTCTGGAAACATGGATGCCTATGATTAACTGGTCAGCCTTTAGATTTTCCATTAGTCTGATATGAAGCTAATTCTGTAACGATGGTCACTGAGATGCAAAATCGCATAAAAATTCAAAGGTCGTGATCATAATTTCCAACAAGTTTTGACTCAATAAATAGAATGACTCAAAGAAAACATCAAAATGACTAAAAAGGAAAAACGAAAGAAAGAAAATAGCGTTAGCAACGACAAAGACCCTCCCCTAGACTTACCTTACACCGTCTCGGTGTGAAAATAAATCAAGAGGAAGGCAAAACAGACTCAAGAAAAATAAAATAAAGGAAAAGAAAATATAAGCTAAAGGTAGAAAACGATACTGGTGAATCGGTGATCCTCTGAACTACTGCTCGCATCATGTCCTACCATGCGCCTCCTCCTGGGAAGTCTCGCATTTGTTGGTTGTGAACCACCAGATCCGGCAATGTCAGGCTCGGGCTCAATGTCGTGCATGCCAGCAGCTGGCTCCAAAGCTTACAATATCAATAGCCAAAAATATGAATAGAAAAGAAAGCGGTGCCGTAAAAGTGGCTAAAAATAATGTATATATAGNAGACTCAAGAAAAATAAAATAAAGGAAAAGAAAATATAAGCTAAAGGTAGAAAACGATACTGGTGAATCGGTGATCCTCTGAACTACCGCTCGCATCATGTCCTACCATGCGCCTCCTCCTGGGAAGTCTCGCATCTGTTGGTTGTGAACCACCATATCCGGCAATGTCAGGCTCGGGCTCAATGTCGTGCATGCCAGCAGCTGGCTCCAAAGCTTACAATATCAATAGCCAAAAATCTGAATAGAAAAGAAAGCGGTGCCGTAAAAGTGGCGAAAAATAATGTATATATAGGGTTCTAGGCGGATTAGGTCAAAACAGACAGTTTCCAGGGCAAAACATGAAAATCTGAAATTTCCTTTTTCTTCTGGGCATGGTCCATCGATCGATGAACTCTTTGCATCGATCGATTCTGGATCTTCTGATGGGATTACATCGATCGGCTCCGGTCTTGCATCGATCGACTTGAACTTCTTTGGTGATAACACATTGATCGATGCACTCCTTGCATCGATCGATTTTGCTCTTTTCTGCACGATTCCATGCGTTTTTGCCCACGTAACTCCAATTTCTTCCTTAAACGCCTTTTACCCGAGATAACTAAATAAAGAATTAAAAGACTCTAAAAACGAACTTTGACTCGATAAAATACTTAAAAGGAACACCAAAACATGTGTTAGAAAACAGTAAAAACCAAGTATATCAATCGTTTGAAAGAATAACATAGTTGTATCCGTATCATGAGGTTTGAAAAATGTGATTTTACCAAAATATTTTTTGATTGTTAAAAACGGGTCATTGTTGACCAAAAATCCTTTTTCAATATTTATAATGTTTTGATAAATAGACTTTTCAAAATTTTATGAGGGGAGGTTTGTGAAAATTCCTTCAAAATAATTTGCGAATTATTCAAAGGTTTTGAAATCATCTTAGAGACGGTTTTCTTTTGAAATCATTTTTGAAGGGATCTCGACAATTTTTGAAACAATTTGATAAGAGGGTTTTTTAGAAGAATCACCCTCTTGTTTTGACAAACTTAGCTCGAAAGCTTTTTGTAGTTGTAGAATTTGATCCCTGATCTTTTCTGGAGATTGAAGAGAGTTTGATTCCTCTTCTTTTTTCACATTCTTTTTTGTAACTGAAATCAAAGGTTCTGTTTTAATATGTGGGGATGTGTTTGGGGGTATGGTTTTTTCTGGGATTGTTTCCAGGGATATGCCTTTGCCTTTATCAATCTTCCTCGGAGGTATCGTACCTGTTTTGAAGGAATTCTCGTGTCAAGAAATCTGGAACAGAGTTTGAATCTCCTTCAATATATTCTATATCGAAATCAAAAATACATAGAATTGCTTGCCATCGCGCAACAATCTGTTTTGAGGCAAGGTTTTTAACATCTTTTTGTAAAACGTCTTTAGCACTTTTTCTTTCAATTCGTAAAAGAAATTTGTTATTCAAAAGATCACTTTGAAATTTTTGGATACATAATACTATACATAAAATTTCCTTTTTAATAGTAGAGTAGTTCCTTTAGATATCATTCCAATGCGAAGACGTAAATTAGACTACTCTCTCGACCATCTTCATTCTTTTGCTTAAGAATACCCTCATATCCTACATCTGACGCATATGTTTCTATGATCTATTTTAAATATGGATCCGCTACGTGAAGACAAGGGATTTCAAGGACTTGTTTTTTAATTCTTTTACTATTTCAGTGTGCTCTTTTTTCCAAGGAACCGAGTTTTTCTTTAGATGACTATGCAATGGTTTTGTTATCCTATTTATGTTAGGACAAAAATCTACTACATAATTAAGACTTCCAAGGAACCTTTGTAATTGGGTTTTATCGGGAAATTTATTTGCAAATTCCAAAGATCTTTCTATTGGTGTAATCATACCTTGCGATATGTAATGGCCTAGAAATCTGATCTTTGTTTGAAATAAAGACATTTTTGTTTTTGAAAAGACAAGACCATTTTTTCTTGCAACATAATAAAATGTCTTTAGATGTTTGAAATGTTCATCAAGAGAATTTGAAAATATTAAAATATCATCAATATACACAATGCAAAATTTTGAATACTTAGAAAATATGTCATTCATGATTCTTTGAAATTCCGAAGGTGCAATTTTTAAACCAAACAGCATTACATTTCACTGGTATTGACCAAAAGGGACTGTAAATGCTGTTTTATAACGATCGGTTTCAGAGATTTGAATTTGCCAAAATCCTGATTTAAGATCAAATTTTGAAAATATGTGGGCAGAATAAAGCCTTTGAAGTACATCTTTTTTATTTGGTATCGGATATCTAATCCATTTTAATGCAGTGTTTAAGGGTTTGTAATTAATTACTAACCTAGGAGTGCCTCTTTCTATTTTGGAATTTTTAATTACATAAAAAGCAGCACATGACCAAGTTCATTTGTATGAGACGAGCCTTAGTGGGAATTTCTCTTTTATTGAAATTTCCCTCGTATGGCAAATCAACAATATGTTGTTTGCGATTCCAAAAGGCGGTCAGTAAATTTGAACATATTTCTTTTTCAAATAGTTTATCTAGATTTGAATTTTTTTCTTTTATTTCTTTAGTATCCAAAGCCTCTTTTGTTTTTTGTAGTAAAAACTCTGATTTTAAATTTTCCAAGTGGAACGTTTTACTATGTATTAAAGAATTTAAGAAATTTTCTTGTATTGAGCAAGCTTTTATTAAATTTAGGCTTTGCGTTTTTGGTGTTTCAAGAAATTGGAAAGATAAATTTTTATTTTGGTTTTTGAAAGAAATTGAATCATCCATGACTTTGTATGGTGTGATTAAATTTATGAAGGGAGTTCATAAAATAACATTTTGGTATATGCCATCTGTGAGGACAAATGCAGTTTTGATGAAAATATTATCTTTTAAAATTGAAGCCTCTGCTTTAGATTTTATGCGAAGTTTAGAATTATTAGCAGCATATAATTTTTCTCGCTTTTTTTGTGTTTCAAGAAATTGGAAAGATAAATATTTATTTTGGTTTTTGAAAGAAATTGAATCATCCATGACTTTGTATGGTGTGATTAAATTTATGAAGGGAGTTCCTAAAATAACATTTTGGTATATGTCATCTGTGAGGACAAATGCAGTTTTGATGAAAATATTATCTTTTAAAATCGAAGCCTCTGCTTTAGATTTTATGCGAAGTTTAGAATTATTAGCAGCAGATAATTTTTCTCGTGTTTCTAGATGAAAACATTTTGGGACAAGCCCAGACTTGATACAATTGAACGAGATATTCAACTTACAAAACCTTTCGAAACAATTATTTGTTTTCTGAAAGTGCTTTACAAAGACATATACAAAAGAATTTTAAATATATACATATTGGTTTAGTCCAAGTCGGAATTAAACCACTTTCAAAAGAAGAATTAAATACTTCAATTTTAGCTATCCTAAGAGATACACGGTTCAAAATATTTGAAGATTCTTTACTAAATTCTATTGAATCTAGTTTGTGTACTAGTCCAATTTCATTTGATTGTTATCCAAATTTTACGGTTTCTTTAAACGACAAAAATATTTTAAAATCTTTAGTTTTACAAGTTAAAACTCACAACTACGAAATGATCAAAGGATCTATTCCAATTGCTTTAATTTTTAGAGTTCATTACAAAGCCATGACAACTGCTTTCTCTTTGAAAGTAAAAATTTCAAGTAATTAAAAAGGGTGAAACCCTTTTACTTCAAACATAT
>PKMM01015942.1:607692-637685 GCA_002933915.1 Eutrema heterophyllum | reverse complement strand
TTTTTTTTTTTTTTTGGGAAGTAGGGTTTTTAATATTCAAGAGATTTTGTTTTTAAGTTTTCAAATTAAAGCCTATGAATTAGACAATTATTACACAATAAAGATAAGTCTAATAAAGAAAAGGTGAACCCAAACCAATAAAACAATTATTTGATTTTGAAACCCGAAAAAACAATTCGGTTTTTAACTAAAAACCAAACCAAAATCCGAATCTTAACAAAAATGATAACCAAATGAGCTTCTAGGTTAAATCATAACCAAACCAAATCACTTATTTTGATTTAGTTTGGTTTGTTTTTTTTTTTTTTGTTATGGTTTTTTTGCCAACCCCTACATTAGAACGCACACACATTATATTAACTATCATAAAAATTAACACTAGCATATATTGTTGCTATATAGAACAAACAGAGAGAGAAAATTTGTATAAAGATATTATAATTTTTCTAATTTCATACATTATGAATCTTATACAGATTTTATAGTTTACATTTTTTTTTATAGTTTTTATTTTTTTCTTACTTTATTTATTTTCAATTTTATAGTTTTTATTAAAAACCAAATACTTTTTTCCCTTTTATGTTATTTTTTCATTAAGAAATAAATAATTAAAAATAGGAAAGATTATATTAATTTATATTATTACATTGACATGTCATGATTAGAATTAACAGTAACACATGTCACGATCTGATGAGTTATAATTATCCTACTAATAGGGGTAAATATTTCCTTTTTTGTTATTCTAATCTTAGCGACACGTGTAGATTAGAGTAATGTGGCCAACTTTCTTAAACCCACCAACTCGTGCCATGTGATCTGGAGAGTCTGAATATTTACCAACTCACCACGTGATCTAGAGAGTGTTAACATTATTTAATGCTCACCAACTTATGTCAAGTGATATGGAAAAGTGTAAATATTCACCAACTCGTGACAAGTGATATGGAGAAGAGTAGAATTAAGGGATGAATGGTCAAGTATGAACGGGCAGGCAGTAAGGCAATCGGGCATCTGGGCAAGCCAGGCACCCAGACAACCAGGCAGCCAAGCATCAGGGAAACCAGATAACCATGTAGCCTGGCATCTGGGCAGCCGAACAAGCATACGAGCATGCAAGCAGACAACCCGACATCTCTTCTATTGTTTTTTTTTCACCTCAAAGTACCTTATAAATACACAGTTACATTGCAGATCTATCCCTTTCTTTCAAACCCAAAGTCACTTAACCAACTTTCTTCTTTTCCAACTCTTTCTGGTTCCCGACGCATCATAATGTGGTCTTTCCTTGTTTTGTTTACTAACTTGAGCGTCATAGAGCCTCGAAAGACAAACTTCCATTGTATCTTCTGGACTTCGGCGAGTTTTTCTATTTTCTATAGGAAGAAAAATCCTAGAAACAGTTTGACGCTAGAATGAGGGGGGAGGGGGAGGGCATTCTCTCCTAAAGACTTATATCGATAAAAAAAGGCCATACCTGGAGCTGAAACCACGAGTCGGAACTCGAAAAGAAAAGGAAGTAATGGGTGGCCGGTCAAACAACCATTGAGGAGATCCAAGCAAAGACGATGAATACTACCGACACACACGAAGTGTGGAGTGAAAGTCTACGGACGTAATAACCAAAGGCTATGAAAAAAAGTTGAAGACTAGCGAACGAACGATGAGCGCGCACGAAGGATACTGTTCCGCTGAAGAAATAGAGGTCGGAGCTGACTAACCTTAGAGAATAAAAGTACTAAACCTGGAAGACAAGCCAATTGAAGCCCAAGAAAGTCAAACTCGTCTGATATGCTCAAGAGGAAGGCCAGAGGTGTGCAGAGAAAAAAAAGAGAATCCCAAAACAAAGAGGCCAGGAATGGGCCGTCTCGGGACAAGCCTTATTTCTCTCCACCTGGAGCTCGGGAGCAACCAAACGAAGGCCAATAAACAACCAGGGAGAACGAGGAAGGAACCTCACATGAAGTGGGTAAAAAGAAGGAACAAAGGCGAAGTTTCAAATGAAAAGTGCCACAGGAAGGAGTGAACGAATAAGTGGGAACACGCGCCCCAGCGGCATCGCCTTCTAACCTGATAAGGTGCCCTTCCAAACTCTCCACCACGGCTTACAGTGTTGCATTGGCCTCTTCAAACTGAGAGCAGTGCTGGTGGAGCATCGTCAGTCACATCATCTTCACTAGAAGGGACAACTGGAATCACCCTCGATATCTGAAGAGGGGGGGGGGGGACCAACATAAGAAGAACTACTCGTTGTGTCTCCCATAGGAGTCATGACAGACTGGAAGGACGACTAGTGATCTTTCCCTAACCTGGGGAACGAGCTCGATGCGGTGGGAATCGAATTGGAATTCCCTGACATAGAGAACTTATCAGCATGAGGCCAATGATGTCGATTCGTCAAAAATTAGAGACGACTTGCGGCGGGTGGATCAAGCACCATGAACGAAGGTGATTGCGCGCAACCCAAATCTCCCTACAAAGCACCACCATGATTTAGGGAAGAGCATACCGGAAACCAACCTCATGGGAAAAGTAGAAAATCGCCGTATACCCAATTGGTGTCATCTCGAGCAAATCACTTACTCTCGGGTGCTGGAAGGAATCAAGGGGAATTATTGGGTAGCTCGCGGCCTGAACAAAAAACGCGTCACCTGATGAAGAGGAAGACAAGGAGAGAGACATCACCGAACACCGTGAGAAAGATGAAATTTGAAAACAGAGAATAATGGTAGATAGACGAAGGGGGCAGAAGTAGAAAGAGACAGCGAAAGACGATGACATGCCAATTGTACGGGGACTGCAAGCGCTACTAGAAAAAATCAGAGAATTGAGAAGCATAAAAGAAATTGGTGCGATGAATATGATGGAATGGGTCGTATCAATTTAAAGACAGAGAAATTGGGAGTAGTTAAACATGTCAAACTGCAAAGAAGTGGCGTACATAAGAAAAGGAAACCGAGGAGTCGTGGGCGAGAGCAAGTAACCACATAGAGGGAATGAGCTAAAGAGAAACGGGCTCGTTAAAATTGGCCCAATAACAAAGCGAAGCAACAAAGGTGACAAAGAAAGGACCAAAACGCCAGCCAGGCAAAAGCTCAATTGCCAGAAGAATAAGCGAAAGAACCAAAGATTGGAGGAGAAAACACACTGGGTAAAAGATGAGCCATGCCAGAGAAGAATTTACGAGAAATTAAGTACGTGGAGGCAACGACGGGCAAGGCTTCACGTATGGGCCCATTATGTCGATGGATGCATCAACAACTGATATAGAAGAACCTCGTGTAGGAGTCAGCGGAAGGATGTACGCGAAGAAAGATATAGAATTTTCTTGAAGAAATTAAGAAAAAGTGAAAAGAAGGAAGAATCCAAAACTCGTCTCCAGGGGCGGAAGGAGTACTCCCCGGAATGTACCCTGGTCAACTGGAGAAGAAGAACTCGTTTTCGTAAGACAAAAGGAACACTCTCGTTGCAAGACGATGTGCACTCTGGTCTGATGAAAAAGGAAAACTTTCCTCCACGATGCAGAAAGAACACTCTCCGTTACAAAACGGTGTGCACCCTTGTAGCGTCGAGGAGAGATACTTTCTTCCTGAAGGTGGGGACCACTCCCCGTGTGAAATAGGTTGTACCATGATTTGAAGGAAGAGACACTCTTTTACTTTAAAAGAACAGGGGCATGATCTCCATTACATTGCGGAATGTACAGTGGCTCCAAAAAAAGAAGAGAAGAGATGACCTTGCCCCAAGGCAGGATAAACAATGCATGTTTAAAACGGTGTGCTCCCCGGTTTTGTGGAAGAAAAAAATAGACATGCAGCTAAAGGCCGACAAACGGTCCATAATGAGGCTCCATTGGCCAGGCATGTCCCTCTTTTAGTGCATGTAAAGCATTGGCTTTTAGGCCACATATAATAAGAAAAAAATATGGGCCACAATTTCAAAAAGTTTATGTAGCATAGATTGTGAAGTATGAAGATTTATGCCTCAAAACTATGGTTCAAGTGCGTTTTGATGCCCATTTTTCCTATTTTTTTAAAGATCTCGACAGCCGACACTGATTTTTATCATTGATACGCTCAGAATTTTGTCTTTGGATTGCATCTACATCATATGATTTAGAAAGTTTGAGTTTTGATCTTGACAATTTGAGTATTTTTATTCACTTCAAGTTTTGTGGTTTTTGTTATCTTCTTCTTCTTTTTCTTTACTTTGCATTGGTAATTGATTAGATATTGTAAAGCTAGAAAGACTTTGAATATGCTTGTATATTAATATCGAACAACATATATAACATATATATACAAGATATGAAAACTCTACTTTACCTTGATGGACAACCTATACAACTGTCATAAGGCCCAATAGAACTATCTAGCCCAATATCGCTAATACTTCCCCTCAAGTTGGAGTGTGGAGATTCAGAACACTCAACTTGGAGGAAAGGAAATCGAACTGCGGACGAGACAAAGCTTTAGTAAGTATGTCCACTAACTGCTCTTTCGTACGAACGTGTACTAACGAAATGAGACCAGCATGGGCTGCATCGCGAACACTATGACAATCAACCTCGATATGTTTGGTACGTTCATGAAAGACAGGATTTCGGGCGATATGAAGCACGGCTTTACTGTCACATACAAAACGAACTGGCGCGGAAGATGGTACACCCAAATCAACAAGAAGACGAGTGAGCCACTTGACTTCACGTAGAGTTGCAGCCATAGACCTATACTCTGCCTCACCCGAAGAATGTGAAACGGTATCCTGCTTCTTGGTCTTCCAAGAGATTGGAGAGTCACCAAGAAGTGCGACATACAAGCTGAGTGATCGTCGAGATAGGGGACATGCCGCCCAATCAGCGTCACAGTAGATTGAGAGACGCAGATCATCATCTGAACGAAGAAGAATACCTTGACCAGGGGAGCCTTTAAGAAAATGAACCACTCGCAATGCCGCTTCCCAGTGAGCCACACGGGGGCGATGCATAAATTGTGAGAGAAGATGAATAGCATAGCTTAACTCAGGTCGAGTAATTGCTAAATAAACCAATCGTCCTACCAAACGACGATACTTGCTTGGATCGTCTAAGAAGGGACCTTCATCTGAAGCAAGCTTGTGATTTGCTTCAATCGGCGTATAAACTGGCTTCGAGCCTAGATAACCAACCTCGGCAATGATATCCAGTGCATATTTTTGTTGAGAGAGAAAAATGCCTTCCTCGGATCGAGAGACTTCAAGACCCAAAAAATATTTCAACTTCCCTAAATCCTTCATGTGAAAACATTGTTCCAAATACGACTTAAACTTCGTTAGTGCCCGACAACAACTAAATCATCAACGTACACCAGAACGCGAAGCTCAAGCTGATCGCGAGTATAGAAAAACAACGAATAGTCTTCATAAGACTGCACAAATCCAAAGTTGAGTAGCGCGGTTGTGAGCTTAGCAACCAACACCGTGGAGCCTGGCGAAGACCATACAACAATTTACGAAGTCGCAGACTTTTGTAGGATCCGAATGACGAAAACCCGGGGGCAGCTTCATATAAACTTCCGCCTCTAAGTCACCATGAAGAAACGCGTTGTGCACGTCCATATGGTGAACTTCCCATTTCTTTGCTGCAACAATGCGAAGAAGACTACGAACCGTTGTCATTTTAACCACATGCGAAAATGTCTCATCGAAATNCAAGTTGGAGTGTGGAGATTCAGAACACCCAACTTGGAGGAAAGGAATCGAACTGCGGACAAGACAAAGCTTTAGTAAGTATGTCCGCTACTGCTCATTCGTACGAACGTGTATTAACGAAATGAGACCAGCATGGGCTGCATCGCGAACACTATGACAATCAGCCTCGATATGTTTGGTACGTTCATGAAAGACAGGATTCCGAGCGATATGAAGCGCGGCTTTACTGTCACATACAAAACGAACTAGCGCGGAAGATGGTACACCCAAATCAACAAGAAGACGAGTGAGCCACTTGACTTCACGTAGAGCTGCAGCCATAGACCTATACTCTGCCTCAGCCGAAGAATGTGAAACGGTATCCTGCTTCTTGGTCTTTCAAGAGATTGGAGAGTCACCAAGAAGAGCGACATACGAGCTGAGTGATCGTCGAGATAGGGGACATGCCGCCCAATCAGCGTCACAGTAGGTTGAGAGACGCAGATCATCATCTGAACGAAGAAGAATACCTTGACCAGGGGAGCCTTTCAGAAAATGAACCACTCGCAATGCCGCTTCCCAGTGAGCCACACGGGGGCGATGCATAAACTGTGAGAGAAGATGAATAGCATAGCTTAACTCAGGTCGAGTAATTGCTAAATAAACCAATCGTCCTACCAAACGACGATACTTGCTTGGATCGTTTAAGAAGGGACCTTCATCTGAAGCAAGCTTGTGATTTGCTTCAATCGGCGTATGAACTGGCTTCGAGCCTAGATAACCAACTTCGGCAATGATATCCAGTGCATATTTTCGTTGAGAGAGAAAAATGCCTTCCTCGGATCGAGAGACTTCAAGACCCAAAAAATAGTTCAGCTTCGCTAAATCCTTCATGTGAAAACATTGTCCCAAATACGACTTAAACTTCGTTAGTGCTGGAAGATCATTCCCGGCAACAACTAAATCATCAACGTACACCAGAACGCGAAGCTTAAGCTGATCGCGAGTATAGAAAAACAACGAATAGTCTTCATAAGACTGCACGAATCCAAAGTTGAGTAGCGCGGTTGTGAGCTTGGCAACCAACACCGTGGAGCCTGGCAAAGACCATACAACGATTTACGAAGTCGACAGACTTTTGTAGGATCCGAATGACGAAAACCCAGGGGCAGCTTCATATAAACTTCCTCCTCTAAGTCACCATGAAGAAACGCGTTGTGCACGTCCATATGGTGAACTTCCCATTTCTTTGCAGCAACAATGCGAAGAAGACTACGAACCGTTGTCATTTTAACCACATACGAAAATGTCTCATCGAAATCTTCGCCTTCAATGTGCCTATTTCCCAAATCAACAACGCGAGCTTTATGTCGTTCAAGATAACCGTCAGCATTATACTTAAGTTTGAACACCCACTTACTCCCAATGGCAACTTTACCGGGTGGTAGTGATTCAATATCCCACGTGTGATTGTCTTCGAGGGCATGAACCTCTTTGGAACAAGCATTTCTCCAGACTTCGTGTTTGATAGCTTCAGAGTAACTCTTTGTTCAACGCCAGCGATGACAGCAGCTAAGAATACTTGATGGGAATCAGAAAATCCAGCGTTATAAAGATAATTAGCTAACGGATATGGTGTCTTACCTTGGACCATTTCGGAGGACAGTGGATCGGAGCCATGGAGAGCGAGATGAGGTTCTTCACTGCAGTTCACGTTGTATGACATGAAATCTTTCAATTTGACGGAAGGTCTCCGTTCTCGATGTCCTCGACCCAATAATTCGATTGTGTCACTAGAAGAGACCTCGGCATCGGATCTAACCAGTGGAGTAGACGGTGACGGCGACTCAGCAGCCACATAATTATGATGATCATTAGCGGGGTGGACTTCCTCTGTTTTAATAGGCACAACATTGGCTGAGTCTGGGTCAACGTCGCGCGTAGGAATATCGATCGATCGGTCGCCATAAGGATGGATCGATCCAATAGTTAGCAAATTCCATGAGGAATTTCGATCGATCGATCGAGGCACAGATCGATCGATCCTTTCTGATGCAGCATCGACGGGAACAGCCTCAGCAGGTAAGCTCCCCCTATCATTCATGGTAGGAGCTGGAAGAATGAGCAAATCTTCATCAACATCAGAAGACAGAGGCAACGCAGCTGAAGTACTTGCAGGAGAATCCGTACTTGTAGTTGAAGTAGTGACGAAAGGGAAGATGCTTTCGTGAAAGATCACATCTCGTGAAATAAAAAACTCCTTTGTTCCCATGTCAAATACTTTCCAGCATTTTTGACCAAATTAATGGATATCCGACAAAGATACAAGAACGACTCCGAGTTCCAAACTTGTCTTTGTCGCGGGATCGAACATGTGTGTGACATAGAGATCCAAACACACGGAGATGATCAAATGTAGGCTTTGCATTGTGAAGAATCTCGTATGGAGTCTTACCTTGAAGAACAGATGAAGGTGTCCGATTAATGAGGTGAGAAGCCGTGAGCACCGCCTCACCCCAAAACTTGATTGACAAATTTCCTTGAAATAGCAATGCTCTAGACACGTTGAGAATGTGTCAATGCTTTCTCTCCACTCGACCATTTTGTTGTGGAGTACCAACACACGACGTTTGATGAAGAATACCATACTCCCAAAAAAAATGTAGAGAGACACATAAACTTAGTGCCGTTGTCACTACGCACGATTTTAACAGCCTTGCCAAACTGTTTTTCAGCCATCTTGCAAAAATTTTGTAGAACCGTTTTGACCTCCGATTTTGCGAGGAGTAAGTATGTCCAAACGGTTCGAGAATGATCGTCTACGATGGTTAGAAAATAGGCAGCTCCACATGAAGCAGGTACACGGTACGGACCCAAGACATCACAATGAATCAAACCAAAACATTCCATTGATTTATTTGAACTGTCAAAAAACTCCTCTCGAGTTTGCTTTGCCTTATAACAAGTGTCACAAGGACTAGGGACAACATATTTTATTGAACTAGAAGAAAACATAGGTAAAGACGAAAACACCAAAAACGACAGATGTCCAAGCCGCTTATGCCACAAATCACGATCCACTGAACCAACACCACGATCAGCTGAACCAGAGACTCGATTAACCCTTGCAGCCATGACATCCTTGAAATAATAAACCCCATCACGCTCTTCACCGGCTTCAATCAGGGTCCTCGTGAAACGATCCTGTAAAACACACAACGTATCAGTTAGCAAAGCATAACAATTTGTTTCCTTTAATAACTTGGAAACGGAGATCAACGAGCAGTTCAAGTTAGGGACAAATAGAACGTTGAGCAACGTAATTTGATCAGACAATGGAAATAACCCCATGTGAGTGGCAACCGTCTTATTCCCATATGCGAATCCCACCGGACATGGTGGTATTGGAGTAACGCGAGCTCTCTTGTCCTGTGGTGAGAAGCTCTTGTATCAAGTATTAAATCACCATGTCTACTCTTACCAGAGAGCTTGTCAGAACGTGCATTAGTCTTTTCTTGAATCATCTGCGTAAGAGCTAACCACTGCTCCTGAGTAAATTCGGGAAACGTTGAGGAATTAGAAGTCGTGGCATGAGCATTCTAAACTTTCACCGGCATGATTCTACTACGATTTTGATTTCCAAAATCAGAATTGAAAGTTCGACCACCACCACGGCCACCTCTGTTAGCACCTCGTCCTCCTCCTCTATTTTGACTTCGTTCTTCAAACCAATCTGGAAACCCGATTAACTGCCAGCAAGTCCCCTTGTGATGAGGACATCAGAACCAACGTAGACCGTGAGCTCGTAGCTGAGTTTGCACCCGAGGAAGAGCATGAAGACGAAGAGATATTGCTTGTTCCAATATATGCTCAGCCTAACTACTTGCGCCGAAAAGGGAAAAGAAGTGATTACATCTACATTGATGGTGATCCAAGTCCAAATAAGCTGTGTGGGCTTGTGATCCAATCTTGCACTCTTTTTCCCTATCCTTGTTTTTGTCCCAATGGGTTTTGCAAGGATAGGTTTTTAATGAGCCAAGTTTGGCTCACTTGCATTCTAAGCCCACATGGAATTGAAGCCAAAAAGGACATATGGTCAACGTCCGTTTCATTCTGCCTCAACCACAACGATTCAGGCCATGAAAACACTTGGACTACGTTCTTAGCTCAACCAGAGCAGGCCTCGAAGTGGAATCAGTCCAATTGGATCCCAGACGAAGGAGTTATGCAATTTACAAATCGGGTGTTCCCCAATTTACCCGATTTGGACATAGGCGCATTGATTGGAGGTTTCCGACCGAACCGGGAGGAATTAAGCTACAAAACGACTTGGTCTGGAATCTTGATCATTCAGAGAAGAACCGAAAATTGGATCCATGTCATTCCCGGTTCAGACTTGAGAGTTATCGATTTTACAAATTGATGGACCTGCTTTGGACTCAATCCAGCGACCAGGACAAAGATTGTGCTACACAGCCCAACTCAGCAACGATCTCGACCCAAGACCAATTGGTGAATACCACTGGGCCTCTCCTGGATCCAACAAGCCAAGGATCCAACAAAATGCCCATCGGATCCTCAAGTTACACCCATTTTCCCAAAACGGGTTGACTTGGTTCGGTTTAAGGGAAGTCCTAGATCCAATGGTTGCTATACTTTGCAAACATATCCATGGCGACCAGGAGGGACTCTAAGGCAACTAAGGAAGCTTGTAAACATCTTACCATGCACCAACATACACATGATCAGGCGGATCCCCTTGCAAGTATACTTCCTTTTTATGGCTGCGTTCACATTTGGAGTCATAACTCACCAACGGCTCCTTGCCTTTGAATGCTACGACCTGGATGACCTTCATGAAGATCAGAATGTTCCAGAGAAGCTTACATATCCCCTCAAACCGTCCAGATACAAAGGCGACATCACACATTCCTCATTTGGCCGATTTGATCATTAAGAGCCTAACGGCTAGTTTTTGTATTTCCACAAGTCTCTAGGTTGTTAGATCTTTGTTTCATTTCGTGTAAGAGCTCTATATAAAGCTCAGTAGAGTCACTTGTACAAATCACCTTTCAATCAAAATTAATACAAGTAATTTCGTTTTCTTCCAAAGAGTGTCTTTGCCAGAATTGTTCTTTTCTTTAGTTTTAAGTGTGTGATTCACTTAACTTTTTAGAGGCTGCGACTTAGCTTGTTTGTGTGATTCAAACAACCTATTTCGTTCATAGATTGAGAGAGTCAATCAACCCCCATTGATTGAGAGAGTCAATCAAACCACCACCTTCCATCTCGACATCACGCCCACTTCCGCAACAAAGCTTGTAATCTCTTGATTACCTTGTGTTAATAAGATTGCGGATTCAATCTTATATCATCGAATAAGATTGTGGATTCAATCTTACATCATCTGGTATCAGAGCTTTAAAAGCTCATATCCCTAAGGTGAACTCGTTCCCTTAACTATCTTTTCCATTGTTCGTTTGATTTTCTGTTTTGTCGATTTCAAAAAAAAAAAAAAAAAAAAAATCATAAAAATCGTTTTTGTTCAATTTTGTTCTTCATATTTTGTTATTTGAATTCTCTTAAATCAGAAAACCCATAAAAAGTTTTACGTTGTCAATCTTATCATTCGTTGTTATTTTCATTTGCTTTGATTTCTCATAAACCAAAAACAAAATAAAAACATCCTGTTTTGAGTATTTTGCTATTTAATTCATCATAAAAAGAAAACCATAAAAAAATATCCCTTGCTTTTGTCAAAATCTTTTTATTAAAACCAGAAAATTAAAATAATAATTTTTCCCTTTGTTTATTTGAACTTTCAAAATTTATTTAGTCAAAAAAAAAAGGGGAAACAAAACCATCGTTTGTGATCTTTTGCATTTTCTTACTTTCCTTTCTTGTCTAAAAACGAAATTGATTCATCTTTTCTCTGTTCTTTTGCGAGGTACAAACCCTAAGGAGCAGCCGCCATGGGAGATTCAGAGGAAGAAGACACTTCCCAAGCCTACGAAGATCATTGGAGTCAAGGAGAAGAAGAACAAGTCTTCACCGATGAGGAGACTGACTGTGATACACCACCTTGGCCAGGAGATGATTACTCAAGCTCTTACTATAGAGGAGATTCTGATGGAGATGAGCTTGAACCAGAGCCACCATACTGTAGGCGAGACAACCACACCGATCACTCGACTTGGTCAAGTGAAGAAGAGACCGACCAAGAAGGCAATATAGGAGAAGATCGTTCATGGAAAGACGAGACTGAATCTCAAATCAGTCTAGAAGAAGGAGACCACGAAAGTGAACAAGGACATGGAGAGTTCACTCATGAAGAAGAACATGATCAGTTCGAAGAGCCATACCAAAAACCTTGGTGTGAAGAAACCGACTCTCAAATCAGTTTAGGCGAAACTGATTCGTATGAAGGCGAGCCTTGGTACAACGAAATCAAATCAGAAACTGACATGGGAGATGAGACCGAGCATGAAATAGACGAGCTAGAGCCAGAAGATACTTTGGTTGACGAATCAGAGTTTTAAGAGGATGTTCAAGAGCCGATCCAAGCAAACATCAACAATGTCACTCTAGACGAGCCATATGATGCAACCACGGATGATGAGGCACATTGTGAGCCACACCACATCTATTTTTCAGGTCATGAACAAGGACCAGAAGGTTATCTACTGTGGGAAAAGGAAATGGAGAATTGGTGTCGGTCCCAAAACATCCCAAAGGAGAAGAGACTATCATGCGCAATTGACTCACTTGTTGGAGAAGCTTCTACGTGGTGGCAAAGAGAAGAAGTTCGAGGCTACTATCATAATCCAATCATCACTTGGGGTGAACTCAAGCACCGTATGTATAAGGAGTTTGTATCGAAATCCTACAATCGTAACTACACTCCCAAGAGGCATCTGTTCCAAGCAACTTCGAAAAGTTCGATGTCAACATCAAAACCGCAACCTATTCTTGACCACAAGAACGCTTACTGTCCCGAGACAAAGAAAGTGTTTCAAAGCATCTTGGAGAAGAAGACAAGGGCTACGAAACAAGTGGCAGCTACATAAGTTAAATCAAATCCCAGCCCATCGGTCATAGCTCACCCGAGAGGCACAAAACCGACATTTGAGCCGCAACGCAAAGCAAAGCAAAGCGATGTAAGTCTTCTAAACTCTCTAAAGTATATGACACTATCTGTTATAGATGTCATCAAAGAGGACACTTTGCTAAGACGTGCCCAGCTAGAGTAATAGAAGCTAGTTCATTAATTGAATCGAAACAGGAAGAAGAAGTAGAAAAAGATGAGATGCATTGTGAAATTCCCAATTCTTGTATATTACGTTTGTCTTTGCCAAAGGTTGATAATGCAGGTCCACGACATGAAGTGGAGCACACAATGGAAGTAGTAGACCCCGAGACAGCCACTGAAAATTATGAAATTGGCACTAGCAACATACTGTTACAAGAAGAGCCACCGAATCAAGCATATACCGTGGCAACGAAGGAAGCAAAACTCATCGAGAGTTTCGAACAGGTAAGTAATCCCTTACTGTCCTACATTTCTAATGAATCAATAGATGTGCTTATGAACTTGCTAAATCCAATAGAATCTAATGGAAAAATAATTTCGGTGGAAAAATCTATAAACCAGAATTCTTATCTTGAGTCACACGTAAAAGAGGAACTAGATGAATTGACTCAAACTGAATTTTGCTCTGTTGTTTATGATAATTCCATGAATGCCATAACACGCTTGCTTCTTGCCAAAGGTGTAGAGAATATTTCAGGTACCAAAGAGAAGCAACAAGAACCAAAACTGCAAAAGATCAATGGCAACATTACTTGTGAAAAAAGAGTTTTCACCAAAACGACTACCTTGCTTCCCAAGAAAGTCAGCAACACACCTTGGAGAGGAGTCATTGCCTCTTTGCTGATCAAAGAAGAACCACCATATGCTCAACATCAATCCCACCGGAATCGCAACAAAAAAAATCCCCGAGGTAAATTTCTAGACTCACTTCTTTACGAAGATACTAACTTGCTCTATCTTGGTGCAGGTCTAGGAGTTTCGAGGACGAAACCTTTCCAAGGGGGAGGGTATGATGAGGACATCAGAACCAACGTAGACCGTGAGCTCGTAGTTGAGTTTGAACTCGAGGACGAGCATGAAGACGAAGAGATATTGCTTGTTCCAATATGTGCTCAGCCTAACTACTTGCGCCGAAAAGGGAAAAGAGGTGATTACATCTACATTGATGGTGATCCAAGTCCAAAGAAGTTGTGTGGGCTTGTGATCCAATCTTGCACTCTTTTTCCCTATCCTTGTTTTTGTCCCGATGGGTTTTGCAGGGATAGGTTTTTAATGAGCCAAGTTTGGCTTATTTGCATTCTAAGCCCACACGGAATTGAAGCCAAAAAGGAATATGATCAACGTCCGTTTCATTCTGCCTCAACCACAACGATTCAGGCCATGAAACCACTTGGAATACATTCTTAGCTCAACCATAGCACGCTTCGAAGTGGAATCAGTCCAATTGGATCCCAGACGAAGGAGTTATGCAATTTACAGATCGGGTGTTCCCCAATTTACCTGATTTGGACATAGGCGCATTGATTGGAGGTTTCCGACCGAACTGGGAGGAATTAAGCTACAAAACGACTTGGTCTGGAATCTTGATCAATCAGAGAAGAATCGAAAATTGGAACCATGTCATTCCCGGTTCAGACTTGAGAGTTATCGATTTTACAAATCAGTGGACCTGCTTTGGACTCAATCCAGCGACCAGGCCAAAGATTGTGCTACACAGCCCAACTCAGCAACGATCTCGACCCAAGACAAATTGGAGAATACCACTGGGCCTCTCCTGGATCCAACAAGCCAAGGATCCAACGAAATGCCCATCAGATCCTCAAGTTACACTCATTTTCCCAAAACGGGTTGACTTGGTTTGGTTTAAGGGAAGTCCTAGATCCAATGGTTGCTATACTTTGCAAACATATCTATGGCGACCAGGAGGGACTCTAAGGCAACTAAGGAAGCTTGTAAACATCTTACCATGCACCAACACACACAGGATCAGGCGGATCCCCTTGCAAGTATACTTCCCTTTTATGGCTGCGTTCACATTTGGAGTCATAACTCACCAACGGCTCCTTGCCTTTGAATACTACGACCTGGATGACCTTCATGAAGATCAGAATGTTCCAAAAAAGCTTACATATCCCCTCAAACCGTCCAGATACAAAGGCGACATCACACATTCCTCATTTGGCCGATTTGATCATTAAGAGCCTAACGGCTAGTTTTGGTATTTCCGCAAGTCTTCAGGTTTTTAGATCTTTGTTTCATTTCGTGTAAGAGCTCTATATAAAGCTCAGTAGAGTCACTTGTACAAATCACCTTTCAATCAAAATTAATACAAGTAATTTCGTTTTCTTCCAAAGAGTGTCTTTGCGAGAATTGTTCTTTTCTTTAGAGGCTGCGACTTAGCTTGTTTGTGTGATTCAAACAACATATTTTGTTCATAGATTGAGAGAGTCAATCAACCCCCATCGATTGAGAGAGTCAATCAAACCACCACCTTCCATCTCGACATCACGCCCACTTTCGCAACAAAGCTTGTAATCTCTTGATTACCTTGTGTTAATAAGATTGCAGATTCAATCTTATATCATCTAATAAGATTGTGGATTCAATATTACATCACCTTGTCTTGACCATTGCGACCACAATGGGAGCACTGAGGTGGGCGATCCCGTGCACGAGATGAGGGATTCTGCTCAGATTTGCTGGAAGATCAAAACTGGTCAAAGAAATCCCTTTTTGCGACAAAACCCAGAGCGTTTTGTTGCGATTCACGTTCTTTAGCTGAATTGAGACGCTGCTCCTCTCGAATCACCTTAGCATAAATTTCATCGAGATCCGTAGCTTCGGAAGAGATAATTCCTTGACACATTCCTCAGAAACGAGCCTCATCCAAACCCATGAAAAATTGATGCATCTTTTCTTCTTCACGATCTTTTTCATACTCTGCCACTGCAGAACACGTGCAAGCCGGTAAAGGTTTGCAGATATCAAGCTCTTCCCACAGCTTGGATAAACGACCGTAGTAGTCAATCACTGCTTGACCATCTTGACGACACACAGCCAACTTCTGTTTAAGATGGTGCACACGCACTTTATTACCAACGGAAAAACGTTTCCAGAGGTTTTCCCACAACTTGTGGGCATCGAAGATGAACGTCACCGTTGATCGGACTCGTGGTTCAATTGAGGTGCGGATCCAACCAACGATCATGAAGTTTACAAAAAGCCAAAGCTTGTGATTTGGATCAGTAGCTATTGGTTTCGGTATAGTTCCTTCAACGAAACCCAATTTTCGTTTAGCACGAAGAGCATTAGTCATCTCTCCGCACCATTCATTGTAATTCTCTCCAGTTAACGTCACCGACGCTATGAGAGCACCAAGATTGTCGGATCCATACAACGAGTAAGGGGTCGTTGCTTCAGTGTTACGGTCATCCGTGGCGGAGCTTTGGACAGCGGACGACGAGTCTTCACCATCGGTCATGCTTTCGACACAAGACATTAGAGATCTTTGAATCACACGAACAAAGAAAAAAAAAAAGATTAGGTCTCATAATTTGTGCTCTGTTACCATGTAAAGTTAGAAAGACTTTGAATATGCTTGTGTATTAATATCGAACGGCATATACAACATATATATACAAGATATGAAAACCCTAGTTTACCTTGACGGACAAACTATACAACCGTCATAAGGCCCAATAGAACTATCTAGCCCAATATCGCTAATAGATCTCAAATCTTGTTGATTAGGTTGTTAATAGTCAATGATTATGATGATAAAGTGATGTTGGATTGAATTTAAAGAATCAATTATTGTTGTTGATATCTTCGAATTACGAAACAAGCACTTGAGACGACGATCTTTTATCATGTTTATTAGATCTATGTGCTTGAGTTTTTTGGATTCCTATTTTTCTCCCTATTTTTTCAATTGCAATTGTTTCGTTCACTTTCTAGATTTATTGGATCCATGTGCTTTAATCTCTGGACATGACCTGTTGTTTTTGGATCAAGTACACTTCCTACAAAGCAGTAAACTTCAGCAAAATTCGACATTAATGTGTTGCAAAACCAACACCAAACAGTTTCATAATCAGTATATAAATCTTGTTTTTGCTCTGCAAAATGTTAGAATTTTTACCTCTATGTGGCTTTTCACAACTTCCTGGGTCTTTTATCTCTATAACGGTTCGAGTTCTCTGCTTATCCCTACTTATTATTTTGGAATTGTTGCTGGTATTTGAGGATGAAGATTAGTAGTGACTTGCTTTGCTTTCTATTATTATATATTATTAAAGCTCTTTATTTTTAATCTTTTTTTTTTTTGCTAACTCATAAATATCATATAAGAAATGAAAGTTTAGGGAAATACATAAGTAAAACACCTATATATGATACCTTGGAAAAAAAGAGATAAAAAACAAGGAATCAGATGATTTATCTTCTTGAGGATACAACATATATTAATCTAGCCACAATTGCATTAAGTTACCAAAATGCTTTCGATGCCTTCTTACCGTTATCGTGTTCTTTATAATCCTATCAATCTCCCTGAACATCGTGGTTGAGTTAATAGTATGAAGTGTGAATATCCTGTTATTCCTTTGAATCCAAATGGAATAGCAAATTGCTTGAGCAACCAGCTTCCGAAGAGTCGTAGGTGCACTATTTGAATTCCCTTTCATCCATGCTAGGAGAGAATCCCAGTTTACAAACATTTGCGTGGGAACGCTCAATCTTCTCTTTGCAGCCACCCAAATATCATTGCTATAATCACAGTTCAACAAAACATGGTCTCTAGTTTCCTCTTGGTTCAAACAAAAACAACAAGTAGTATTAAGAGACATATGATATGCTCAAATTAATACCCTAAAAAGTACTAAAGCAATGTTGCAGTATAGATATCACTCAATAGATTATAAAGATTATAATTAAGCTAAACCAATAGTTTGTAGACTAAAGCAATGCGCAAATTAGATGTGTTGTAAATCGATTGGAAGAAAGATTAGGCTCAGGGTATTTCTCAAGAATTCAATGAATGTAGATAAACTAGCTAACAGGATTCAGTTTTAGCGCGGTTCTTGAACTCAAATCACTAAAGTATAGCTAACCAACTCTCGTTGCGAAAACTATCTAAGTCTAAATCCTAGAATTCCAAATCTCTTTGCGAATCCTAAAGTCTAAACCAGCTTTTAGTTCAAGTTTGATTTGTTCACAAAACAACTAAACCAAATCTCTTTGCGAATAGTTATTTTGCTCACTCTAGGTTCTGTCAGGTAACTAATCGCACTCTCGTGCCTAACCAATTATCCTAAGATCTAAGTTCTAGGTGATCAGTCTATAATTAGCTTTGAGAACAACCTGGGCGAAGAACTAATTTAGATGGTGAATCCTAATTATTCAATTAACCTAACATTCAGAGAAAACCCTTAAGAGAACCCTGAACCTAACAAGAGAACTACTCAGACATGATAATTGAGACAATCAACATGGCTGAAATAATACTCAAATAAATAATAAAAAGGAGAGTAACAAAAGGGTTCGAAATCTTCTCTCGGACGAACAGAGTCTCAGACTTGTCTCCCTCAGAAAATTCTCTCACAAAACTCAGATTAATCAAGCATAATCAAAAACGTCCTCTCCCAAAAGTGGCTCAAAAATCCTAATTAATAACCTAAAACACATTTTGGGGTTTATTGCAATTATCAAAGTCTTCTGTGCAATTTTGCAATTCTTCAACTCTTCATAAAAGTCGCGACTTCTGTCTTGCTGCAATGAATATCGACCGATACTAGGGTAGTGTCGATCGATACTGAGACTCTAAATCGGGTACTCAGCTACACAAGCTTCTGTTTTGCTCCAAAATGCTCCAAAAAGCTCCAATATTTCCAATTATGCTCAAAACGTGCTAAAACCTATAAAATACTCTAAAAGACTCCAAAATAATAGAAAGACTCTATAAAACAGACTTATATCATGGCTTAAAATGGGTAAAAACCATGATATATCAACATACCCCACGCAGCTAGACGAGATTTGGTTGGTAATCTGTCTAGTTGAGCTATCCACATCATGAAGGACATCTTTGGTGTTCCTCCCTTGAACCAGATTAATTTGTGCCATGGCTTTAAATTTTCTCTTGGCATGATTTCATTCCATGTCTTCTTTGTCGAAAATTCATTTCTTTCCTCCCCATCAACACACCAATGAAAAGAGTCTAACCGACTTGATGATCTGGGTAAAGGTACCGTTGAGAGATGAACATGTAATGCAAGTGATTCCTCCGATCTTGCATTTGCTAGTTTCCAACCTTCTCCATCTACTACATCTGCAACCACATCGTTTAAACGAACTCTCAAAATTCCAGGACCTTCCTGTCCTAACAGCTTGATTAAAGGCCCAAATGGAGTCCAACAGTCGAACCAGAACTTAGCCGTTTGACCGTTTCCCACTGAGCATATGACGTATCTTTTTGCCAAGTGTCTGAGTTTCACAAGAGACTTCTAATTCCATGAATCTCGAGGCTGTTCATTAATAGACCAAAAACAATCATTTTTAATATGGTGATACTTGTGCCAAGCCACCCACAAAGAACCAACATTAGAAAACAGTAGCCAAATTAGTTTTAGGCATAATGTTGTATTCCATAATTTGTAACCTCTTAGACCGAGGCCTCCTTCTTGCTTTGGAAGACACACTGTTTTCCAGGAGACCTTTGCAAGACCTCGGACCTCTATTCCACCAGACCACAGGAAACGGGCACACATTGATTCAATCTTTTTGATACATCCTATTGGAAGCATGAAAGTTGTTGCCCAAAAATTTACTGTTCCCGAGATGACCGAGTTAATCAATTGAACTCGACCTGCAAACAAAAGAGCTTTGACTGACCACGCTCTGAACCTCCCTGCAATTTTTTCAAGCAAAGGAGCATATTCAGATAGTTTCAGCTTTCTATACATGAGAGGTAGGCCCAGATACTGAATTGGTAAAGAACCGACAAGGAATCCATAATTTGTTAGAGCTGCTGATTCAATTTCATTTAAACCAGCGTGGAAAATTTGCGTCTTATCTCTATTCATCTGCAAACCCGACCATCCAGCAAAATCATCTAAAGTTTCAGAAATGCCGTGAAGAGATGAACTTTTACCATCAAAGAAAATCATCACATCATCAGCAAACATCAGATGAGAGATCATAAGCTCTCGTGTTTTCGGGTGGTATCTAATGTAACCTGAATCTAATCTCGATTTCAATAGTTTAGAAAATACCTCCATCACCAGTACAAAAAGGTATGGTGAGAGCGGATCTCCCTGCCTTAATCCTCTCGAGCTTTTGAAAAAACCACCAGCTTGTCCATTTACTAATACTGAAAACGAGGCAGTGGATATACATTCTTCTATCCAATTAACAAACCTTTCTGGTATGTTCAATGCTCTCAGGGAGGATAGAACGAAATCCCATCTTACATAATCAAATGCTTTTCGAAGATCAACTTTTAGCATTCCCCTTGGTTCAATGTTTTTCTTGTTGTATCCGTGGACAATCTCTGTTGCTAGTAATACATTTTCTGCCAGTAGTCTTCCAGGCATAAAAGCTGATTGAGAGTTTGAGATTACCTTCTGTAACAGGGTCTGAAGTCTCGATGCTACAAGCTTTGAGATGACCTTGTATATTGTGTTAAGGAATGAGATAGGTCGAAAGTCTGATGTTGTTTCTGCATTTGAAACCTTTGGAATAAGGACCAAACTAGTTGCATTCCATTGCTTGAGAATCTTTCCTGATGTAAAAAACTCCTCGACCGCCGCGGTAACCTCGCACCCAATGATACTCCAGCAACCTGTGAAAAATTCTGACGAGAAACCATCAGGTCCGCAAGTTTTATTTCTAGGCAAAGAGAAGAAAGCCTCCCTTATTTCCTGAGGAGAGAAAGGTTTTTCTAGATACAAGACATCTTCTTCCGCACAGTTAAAATCCAGCAGAAGAGAGATATCCTCTTGATCAAACATTGCTGGTGTTTTCTCTCCACCCAAGAGCTTAGAGAAGTACACAATGCAGTGTGAAAGAATAGCATGTTGCGTGTCCAATCTTAACCCTGAGGCATCCACCAGAAAATGAATATGGTTTATGGCATGTCTTGTCGCCACCATTCTGTTATAATACGATGAGTTCATATCTCCCTCCCTCAGCCATGTCACTCTAGATCTTTGGCAGAAAAAGATTCCTCAGCTTTGACTAGAATTTGCCATTTTCTGTTTGCCTCTAATTCCATCTCAGCGGTATTGATGGGTTTATCATCAACAAATTCTGAATTTCCAGCACCTTCTCATGAGCTTCCGCTGTTCCTTTTTCCAAGTTTGAGTAATTCTCCTTACTGAAGGATCTAATAGGATTTTTCAAAGCTTTTAGTTTTCTTGACACTCTCAACATTGCCGATCCTGTAACATTTAGGGAGAACCAAAGATTGCCAATCAAAGGTAAGAATTCACTATGTTGCAGCAGAAAATTGTAGAACTTGAATGGTTTTCTGTGCAGTCTATCATCAGTGTTCAGTATGACACAGCTAGATGCATGATCAGAGAAATCTGGGGCTCCAAAGTAGCCATATGAAACCGGAAACTGAGAGAGCCACTGGTCGTTTACAAGAATTCTGTCAATCTTTGTAGCCACTGGATTTTCCTTTCTCTTGTTCCACCAAGTGAATGAACAACCTCGATAATTTAGATCCATAAGCTCAGCTTCCAACAAACAAACCTGAAAATCTCTTGTATTTCTATCCATGTTTTGGCTCCTTGGAGAAGAATGATCTCTGGGGTTCAAAACTTGATTAAAATCTCCCACGATTTGCCTACCACATTCTGATGGGCAGCAACTGTAACAATCTCTTCCCATAACATCTTTCTTGTCCCTGCCTCATTTGAAGCGTAGACAAAAGATACCACAAAAGTTCTCTGGTATTGCGGCAACTTCACATCGCAAGTAACCATTTGCAAGGATTTAGATAGGATGGTTACCTTTACATTTGGATGCCAAAGAACCCATATCTTTCCCAGCTCCGAGAAACTATAGTTCTCCTCAAAATTCCAGCCTGGCAATATAGAGGAGATGAACTTCCTACCAATCCCGCTATATGCCCGAACCCATCACCGTTGAAGAACTGAAGGGGAACATTTCGCAATTCTAACCAGATTGGGGCCGAGGTGAGCTCTGGTTTAACAGGAATAAACCCAGGCTCCCACTTCGCCATAAACATCGTCTGGCCTTCAATCTGCCATAGGCGCTGGTTGAGGACGTAATTACGAGTGGAGACATTTGGAATCCAGAACAGGTAAGAGTGACCTTCCATTTTTGAGACAGAGATGTCCCTAAACTGTTTGCTCCAAATCCCGTTTACGATATTGTGAACAATAATGAAACTCTCCCAAGATTTCTTGTGTTTTTCTATGACTGAATTTGGGATTTGTACACAGTCCTCCCATGTGGGAAGCTTGAAACTTTTTCCCTTCTTCTCCAATTTTTTTGATCCACTCTTGAATAGATCACACCAAGAATTGTCTGCCGATAAGGTCGGGACATCTTTTTTTCTGGGTTTGTCGCCGAGGCTACTTTCGCAGATTCGACCTGTGGAGGAGCTTCGTTCACATGATCTGGGTCCACTGTCGTGACAGCTTTCGCAGTTCTTGGGGAAGAGATCAAAATCCCTTCTGATTCCGTGATTTCCAAAAAGTTAGGTAAACCCAGATTTGGATCTGTTGAATTTCTAACTGTTACCTTGTCACTAACAGCAACTGGGTCACTTATTTCCGTCGCAGGATTTGGTGAATCCTTTGAAGAAATCCGATCTGCTTCACCGGGAGCAGGAGGCGGGTTACTTTTGGAACCTGGAGCGATCCGAGATGGCGATTTATTTTTAATCTCGTTTATGTTCGTTTGTCTTATGTTATATTCTATGTTAATTAGTTTTTAATTCTTTTTGTTGACAACAGTCCGCAATTATTTTGTTTGCATTGAAATACCTCCGGTAAGCACTAGAAAGAATGTCCCCGGATCAATCAAAAGGATGCAAACAAAAAAAAGTGAAGAATTTATTAAATCTCAAGCTAATTTTATGCTTAAGTTAATTTGTTACAAGATCTGGAACTTCTAATTATACTGGTGTGGCTGTTGAGGATGAGATAAAAGAGAATGAAATTATGGCTGATGTTTGTAAAAATGGTGAGAAAGAGGTGCAAACCGATGAGCAACATGAAAGTGTTAATGGAGTTGAACATATGGAAGAAATTAGAGAAAAAAATCCTGTAGACATCAATGATATAAATGGAAATGTGGATTTTAATGATCCTGGAAATTGGAAAAAAATTGAGAAGAGATTTCTTGGTTAAAAAGGGTCATACGACAAGATTACCGGTTGATTATCACTTTCTGAGAGACAAAATTGGCAGGTGTTTTTCTCATTCATCTTATACAAAAAAATGAGCAATGGGGAGAATCAAGATAGGAGATGGCTAGTTTACTCAAAATCAAAAGATCTTTTTTTTTTTGTTGGTGTTGTAAGCTATTTACCTAGGAAGGAGATTCTCCTATATTTGCAAGTACTGGATTTAGTGATTGGAGAAACATTTTGTCTCGTTTGAAAAGACATGAAACTAGTCATAATCACATTTTTTGCATGACTAAATGGACAGAGTTGGAAGTGAGACTTCAAAAGAATGAAACTATTGATAGACAAGTGCAAGAAGAAATCAATAAGGAGAAAAAACATTGAAGAGATGTTTTTGTAGGCTTCTTTCATTGGTAAAAGCTTTTGCTTAAAGAAATATTGCTTTTCGTGGAGAAAATGCGAAAATTGGTGATGAGAATAATGAAAACTTTTTGTATATGATTGAGGTGATTGTAAAATTTGATCTAGTAATGAAAGAACACCTCCGTCGGTTTGAAAAAGGTGAAACTCAATATCATTATCCCAGTCACAAAATTCAAAATGAGTTGATCGAGTTACTTGAATCTGAGATCAAGCTAATGATCATAGAGAAGATCCAGAACGAAAAGTATTTTTCGATAATTCTCGATTCTATTACTGATATTAGTCGTAAAGAGCAAATGGCTCTTATTATTCGATGTGTGGATACTTCGGCGCTCTCACCTAATATTGAAGAATTTTTTCTGACATTCTTAGAAGTAAGAGATACATTAAGAAAAGGACTATTTGACACCCTACGAGAGGTATTGGTTGATCTCAAGTTGAAAATTAATGATGTAAGACGATAAGGTTATGACAATGGAGCAAACATGAAAGGAAAATACAAAGGTGTGCAAAGCAAATTGCTTGAAATTAATCTAAGAGCATCTTCTACTCCATGTGGATGTCATAGCATTAATCTCGGGCTTTGTGATATGGTTTCGTCATCTACAAAAGCAGTGTCATTTTTTGGGATTGTTCAACGTATTTATTGTTTGTTTTCATCTTCAACTAAGAACTGGGAGATATTCAGAGAGATCGTGAATGGCATAACACTCAAACCATTATCACAAACTCGATGGGAGAGTCGGATAGATAGTGTGAAGCCTATAAGATTTCAAGCTCCACAAATACGAGATGTTTTATTTTATTTAGCTGAAAATAGTGATAATCCAATGCATATAAGTAAAGTTGAATCTCTTGATGAGAATGAATCACATGGAATTCAAGGTTTTATTTCTTATTTGGAATGATTATATGGCACGAGCTTTTTCTGCTTTTAATATAGTAAGAAAAATTCTACAATCATAGTACATGGATATTGATGATGTTATTTGTCAACTAAAAGGACTTGTATCATTTTTGAAAGAATACAGAGAAACAGGTTTTGAGCGAGCAAAAGCTGAAGCTACGCGAATTGCAAATGAGATGGAGATTGAGTATGTGTTTTATGTGAAGCCAAAACGTATTAGAAAAAGGAAAAGACATTTTGATAAAGACATCGAAAATGATGATGAAAGCATGGTATTACTTGGAGAGGAGGGCTTTAAGGTGGATTACTTCTAAACATCATGGATCAAGCTATTGTTTCTATTGAAACAAGATTTGAACAATTTCAAAGTTACGATAAAACATTTGGATTTTTGTTTGATTTTAAAAAGCTTAAATCAGCTAGTGATGATGAGTTGATGGAATCTTGTGTTAAGTTTGAATTTTTTTTGAGGATGGTGCACATTCATAAGTAAACGGAGAATATTTATGCTTGGAGCTTAAATTTCTATGAAAAAGTTTACCGATAGAAGTCAATAGGCCTACATAGGTATTGACATTTTTGAAAGGAATGGATGATTTTTATCCAAGTTCTTGGACTGCTTATCGAATATTGTTAACAATCCATGTTTCATTTGCCTTTACAGAAATAAGTTTTTCGAAATTGAAGCTGATAAAAAATTATCTACGATATATTATGTCACAAGAAAGGTTGAATGAATTATCAATGATATCTATTGAAAAATATATGGTTGTTAAACTCGACTACAAGAAGATTATGAATGAATTTGCTGGAAGAAAAGCTAGAAGATCTGTTTTTCATAAATAGAATTTCATTGTAATTAACATTTTTTTTTGTTATTTTTTAACATTATTTTTTCTTTTTTTAGGTTGAATGGATTATCAATGATATCTGTTGAAAAATATATGGTTGATAAACTCGACTATGAGAAGATTATGAATGAATTTGCTAGAATAAAAAGCTAGAAGATCTATTTTTTTATTAATATAATTTCATTGTAACATTTTTTTGTTATTTTATGTATATTTTAACATTATTTTATTATTTTTTTATAACATTTCTATAAGTTTGGCCACATTTTTGTATATGCTTTAAATCTTTTAAAAGTACGGGACGACACTGCTCCAGCCTAGAGTGGGCGGCCCACGGTCTTATGTCCCATGATGAACTCGGGCTCAGGTCTTCATGGATTCTAATGCCCGGACCCACGATGCCATGTCTCAAGTTCAGGCCTTCTGGGCCCACGCCCCAGGTCTTCAGGATTCACAAAACACCTACATATCATGTTCATGCTGAACGATTCTTTCAACTCGTTCCTTCACTCTGCCACTTTTCACTCTGCCACTGTCTTTCTCTGGCCTTTTTACTTTTGGCTTAATGGGCCTGGTTTACTAGACCAGTATTTACACGCCCACAATGTAAGTTTTTTTCACTAAAAACACTTCAAAAATAATAGTAAGGGTCTAGTTCTCTATTATATTAGTAATGTCTCACAAATAAACGTTACTTACCATAATTATAGCTTTGATGAACAAAGGGAACTCATTAGTTTAGTCTCAATAACAAAAATAACTCATGCTCTCTGGATAAGGTTAACCAATCCTTAAGATTGCTAACTCTGTTGTTTTCAATCAAATATATTGCAACTATAAATTATTTATATTCACTATTTTCTGTGATCGAAAAATGAATGTACGTATTCGTTCTAGTTCATGCAACACGTAGCTATAACCACAAGCGAGAAAACGTTAAAACTCCACGTCCCTTCCTTAACCTTCCTCCATGCAAAAAAGAAGTGGTCGTGGTTCTTTATAAGCCAAATATCCAAACAAGAAAACAAGAGTAAGTCATTAATGAGGATATTGTAAAGCCACAGATATATTTTTGATCCGTGGTTGCTTCGTTGAAGGGTCTTTAATGAGTTTAATATCCTTCATGGCTTCTCCACCACCACACGATGTCTCTATAAAATTCTCCACCTCCGTTTCTCGCTAAAAGAATTTTATTCTCCCCTTTCTCCCATCTACCAAAACACACATTTTCCCGAGAAATAAAACAAGTCCAAGAAAAATGGACCCGTGGTCGTGGATATGCGAGCTTCTGGAATCACCCGAGTTCGTCGAATCTGATTCACACGCAGTGTTTCAGCTTGCTGGCGACATGACTCGTTCAATCCAACTCAGGGTTGAACGAGGTTCTGGATCCGACCCGGAATCTCTCTCTCTCACCTTCAAAGTGATAGTAGAGGGTTTTAACCGCATTAAATCGTCGACCATATGGATCTCCGACACGTGTCTCTTGTCGTCGGAGAAACCGTTCCTCCCTCTAGTTCTCCAGCTTCTTCGAGAACTAATCTCCCACTCCCCTACCACACGTGACAGCGCGTGCACAAAGTCTAACCTACTAGAAATCAAACCCGGTCCGGTTAACTGGGTCATTGACTCTCACTCGCCCAAGTCTTTCTCATCAGTGTTTAATCTAATTCTCCTCACGCGCCTCTTTTGGCTGTGTGTGTTCGACGCGCCTAGCGAAGTTGGCTCTTTCTTCTTCCAACACCTACTAGGTCCTCACGTGAACGCGCTTACCTGTCAACATGCGCCTGTGTTGCGAACGTTTCTCGTCTCACTCGGTGTAGACGCCGAGTTGTGTATCGTACGCGCCGCTTCTTACGCCTTATCCAAATGGATGATCTCCAAGGATGTGGGACTTGGGAATCTCGGGTTGAAACATCTCACAAGCTCCTTGCCACGTCATTCATTGGGCTTTTCTTATGCAACAGAAGCCCATGGGCTTTGGATCTTGAAAGGCTATTTCCCAATCTTGTCGATGAACGTAACGAATAATAATAGCTCTAACGAGGTTCCCAACAAGATCATCAAGTTTCCCATCGTAGAGCCTAAAGAAGCTGTCCTACGTTACGCTTTGTCGCACCAACAAGTTGAAATAATCGTGCAGTTCGAATACTCCGTTAGGTTCCACGAGAACTATATAAAAGTTAATGCGCGTGTGGATAACATACGCATCCACGTGTCGAAGCTAGGGTTTCACAATGAAGGGGGCATGGAGAATCAGATAGCAGATTGTTACTCGGAAGAGAAGTACTTCCCTTCCCGGGTACGGGTCTGGGTCGGGCCAGAAATCGGGTCAAGCCATGTGTCCGGACTAAGCCTAGGACGGTCGACGAAAAACGAGGAGAGAGAGGTCGAGGTGACGAGGGTTCTAAAGGGAAATTTCGGGAAAGGGAAAGTGGCTCCGAGAGTGAAGGCAAGAGCAAGAATGTCTACGAGGAGGAAGATTAAAGATTGGAGAATCGAGCAGGACAGTGAAGGAAACGCTGCGGTTTTCGATGCGGTGTTGTACGATAGAGAGAGTGGCCAAGAAGTGACGAATGTGAAGCGGAACCATGAGGGTTTTAAGAATGTGTTTACGAAGAGTGGAGGGATTGTTTTTGGAAGAGATGAGTATGGAGATGAAGTTGGGTGGAGAGTTGGGAGAGAGATGGAAGGAAGTGTGTTGAAATGGAGAATGGGTGGCAAGATTTGGTTAACTTATTGGCCAAACAAGTTGAACACTTCGTTTTATGAGACAAGATGTGTGGAGTGGTGTGATGAGATTGATTTGCCTTTGCTTCCCACTTCTTAGAGACACAATTAAGAGTAATTAGACGAGGGAGAAAATATAAGTACAAAATAAATGGAACTCGGTCACAAGTTGGTATATGTGTTTGTAAATATTGATTAAACCTTAAAGTAGTTGTAGTAGTATCTCAAATATTTGTATTTATATTAATTGTGTTGTGTAGACGCAAATATGGCTACCCTATAGCTTCAGAAAGAAAAGCTAAAAGGTTTTTAGACATATTAGTTATGAAAGTATTTGTGGTTATATGTTCGGCAAAAACTATTGGTTGTTTATATATTTTAGGGAAAACGATCCATAGTTACGTACACCATTGTCATGATGTCATCTAAATGTTTTTTCTAGGTAACTATCTTATTAAGTTTGTGTCATCTAAAGTTTTTCATTTGAATGTCACATAAAAAATGTACCATCCCGATTTTCGGTTCCCGAAAAAACGGTCTGTTTAATTCCGGTTATTTCAAACTTAATCCCAACCCGTAAGCCCAATAAGCTAATTAGAAAACCCTAACTCTAGAGTTCCCTCACCTTTATATATAGAGCCATGAGATGGAGAAGTGACAGAGAGAATTATGTTGAGAAAACCCTAAAGTCAGCGGCCACACTCCAACTCGCAGGAGATGCCATCGCAGCCATCTGTAGGCAAAGGAAAGACAGATCATACCCGTTCTTGTAGAAATGAGGAACTAACGGTAGAAAAAAATCCAAACGATCTGAAAATTGGTTAGCACTTTCTTGACTCTCTAATATATCCAACTCCGAAAGCGGATTGTTATTCGGAGTTTTGAGATGAAAGTTATGGATGTTGTCCCAGGCCGGATATGTGCAGGGCGGATCTGCGACCAGTGAGAGGAGAAAACAATCTGGAGGTTCGGTAGTGATCCGATCAAACTGATATTTGGTAAGGATGTTTGTTACCCTTAGATATAGGTCTCTGTGAAATATCGCCATGTTCCATCTTGTGGTTTGGAAGCTATGTTAGTTTTACCGAAACTGTTCTGCACATCGTACATGTTAGACCAGTTTAGCGAGTTGAGTTGTTTGGATAGGCAAATCAATCTAGATCTACCTGAAAGTTTTCAGAGATCCGAAGGAAACATGGAATCTAGCTCTCGGTTGAAACATAACTGATTTGAGCCTCATAAGCATATGTAATCATGTTGTCACTCCAGTGGCTAAGGTGAGGATTAGATCTAGATTTTTCTCTATGTTTTCTTGTCTTGTTCTAGTACGTTGAGTCTAGGTATACTCATGTATGCCGCGTGTGATGAAGTACAAACACGTTTGTGTGTTGCATAATGTTAGATCTACATCTTATGAACGAATATGGATTAGGATTTCATTAGAGGGAGAACCAGCATACTTGTTTAATATCATGTTGTGTGACTAATGCGTGTAAAGTAGCTAGATGGTGTGAAAGCACTACGAGGTGTTCGTCACAAGGCGATAGGGGCAATTGTGGTACAAATGTTGTTGCTGGGATTGATGTGTGGCGCCCTCGGGGGCAACAGTTCTCACCGCCGAGGGTTTTGGCGAGCCCTCATGAATAGTTTGTGTGACACATTTTTGTTATGGAGATGTGAGCTCGAACACATGTACCATATTCATACCACATCATCCACAAAAACTTGTCCACATCATCTATACAACAACATCCATAACCTATCATCCACATAAACCCGTCCACATGTACCATCCACATCATCTATACCACATTATCCATAACCTATCAACCACATACACCTGTCCACATGTACCATCTAACCTATCATCCACATAAACCCGTCCACATGTACCATCCACATCCCAGTTTTTTCATATCTACAAAGATTCGATCCACATGTAAG